>JACEIK010011210.1:2860-38669 GCA_018107945.1 Datura stramonium
ATGAGATTTTTGATAAATTTTTATAATTTAATAGATAATGGGCATGGGTGTGAACGGAAACACCCATTCGTAACCATTCATACCTGATGGAGGATGAATTTTACTTTCCCTTGAATTCCCAAAAGAAGATTGAAAGATATTGAAGATTTCTAGCTTCATCACCCTCTCAAATCTCTTCTACTTTGCATGCATGGATTGAAAATGAGTAATCTGAACTTAAACCCATAAAAGGCCATTATTCATACCCCAAAACATCATAGTTTAGGTTTTAGGAACTTAAAAATTACAAAAAGGCCCTTACTAAATTCGCAGAAAAATAACTGTCAGATGGCCCTAACGGGTGACCAGACGACTCATTACTTCGCTCGTTAAGTGCACTGCCTCATCTATTTTCCTGGGCTCGTAATGGGTCACTTCACGGCTCGTTATGGGTGCACACGGCTCGTGGTCACCACTCGTAAAGTACACTGTCTCACTTCTCAACCTTTGACTTCGGGCCTGCCAACGACTCACCCCATGAGTCGTGGGTCCTGACCACGAGTCGTGGTCTCGCCCGTGGAGTCTCAACTCTTCCATGACTCCTCTAAAAACCCAGGCATTCCCAATGAGTCACCTGACGACTCTTGGGTTGTCCTCACGACTCTTCTTGAGTCTACAATAATAATTTTCACTTTTTTTACCGTTCCAACTCCGGGGTCTGACCTTTAGGCTTTCGGGGTATAACAATATCTCCCCCTTGGGAATATTCGTCCTCGAATTTTGAAAAGCACACATGAAAGCATAGATGAAACAATATCATATTCAAATACTGATCATTTAAATCGAAACTAATGGAATGACTACCTCCGATTCATATCACATAGTTGAACTGACTTCATGCTTCAAATTCACATCCATATACATAAAAGAAACTTGAACACATGATTTGAACATGAATACTACATAGAGTTATGGGGAAAAATTGATACCTCAAGTCAGAACTGAGCCGGTAGAGAATAAATGTGGGTATTTAGCCATCATATCCGCTTCGGCTTCCCATGTAGCTCCTTCAACATGTTGATTTCTCTATAGTACTTTAACCGAAGCTACTTCCTTTTTCAGTAGCTTCCGAACCTGTCGATCGAATATTCCCACTGGAACCTCCTCATAGCTAAGGATATCTTTCACACCAACATTGTCTACCAGGACTACTAGAGCTGGATCTCCCAAACATTTCTTCAAAAGCAATACATAGAACACAGGATGCACAAAAGACAACTCTGAGGACAGCTCCAACTCATACGCCACCTTACCAACTCTTCTCATAATTCGGTAGGGACCAACATAGCGGGGATTGAGTTTTCCTTTCTTCCCAAACCGCATCACTCCCTTCATGGGAGATACCTTCAGAAATACCCAATCGTCCACCTCGAACTCCAACTCTCTCCTCCTCACACCAGCATATGACTTTTGATGACTCTAAGCAGTTTTCAGCCTGTCCCTTATCAACCGAACCTTCACCACAGCCTTATGAACCGAATCTAGCCCTACCATAGTTGCCTCACCAACCTCAAACCATCCGATGGGCGATCTACATCTCTACCCATAAAGAGCCTCGAACGGTGCCATCTGAATACTGGAGTGATAGCTTTTATTGTAAGAAAACTCGATCAGTGGAAAGTGATCACCCCAACTACCTTTGAAGTCCATCACACATGCTCTCAACATGTCCTCGAAAGTCTGGATTATTCGTTCCTCTTGGCCATCCGTTTGCGGATGAAAGGTTATGCTGAGCTTAACCTGAGTCCCAAGCCCTTTCTGAAAAGACCGCCAAAACTAAGACATAAATTGAGTACCTCGATCTAAATTAATGGTAAAGGGCACTCCATGCAATTGAAACAACTCCCGGATATATATCTTGGCGTAATCCTCTGCTGAGTCTGTGGTCTTCACTGGTAGAAAATGTGCAGCCTTGGTCAACCTGTCCACCACCATCCATATGAAATCATATTGTTGGCGAGTACGAGGTAGTACTGTGATGAAGTCCATATTAATCTCTTCCAACTTCCAAGTAGGAATACTGATATCTTGAAATACTCCTCCCAGCCTTTGATGCTCAGCCTTTACTTGTTGACAGTTCGGGAACTTGGCTACGAATTATGCAATATCCTTCTTCATGCCACCCAACCAATAGATTTCTCGTAAATCACGATACATCTTAGTGGCACCAGGATGGATGGACTACCTGGATCCATAGACCTCATGCAATATCTGGCTCCTCAAATCATCAACATCTGGAACACATAGGCGACCCCGATACCGAAGCACACCATCTCCCCCCTGGGAGAAAACCTCCACTTTTTGACTCCGAACGGCTTCCTTCAACTTTACCAGAATCGGGCCCTCATCTTGTCTAGATTTCACATCAGTCACTAATGACGATTCGAATATGCTTTGCACAACAATACCGCCATCAGTAAAGTCAACCAACCTAACTCCTAACCTTGCAAGACAATGCACATCTTTCACCAACTCCTTTTTCTCTTCATCCACGTGGGACACACTCTCCATGAAAAGTCTACTAAGTGCATCATCTACCACATTAGTCTTACCCGAACACTCATATCATAGTCTTTGAGTAGCTCTAACCACCTCCTTTGCCGTAGATTGAGGTCCTTCTGTGTGAACACATATTGTAAGATCTTTTGGTCCGTAAACACATCCACATGGACCCCATACAAGTAATGTCACCATATCTTCAAAGAGAATACCACCGCAGCCAACTCTAGATCATGGGTCGGGGTAGTTCTTCTCATGGATCTTTAACTATCTAGAGGCATATACTATTACTTTCCATCGCTGCATCAATACACACCCGAGTCCAATTCTCAAACCATCAGAATACACCACAAAGCTGTCCGTACCCTCAAATAGGGTCAACACCGGTGCGGTAGTAAGTCGAGTCTTCAATTCTTGGAAGCTCTTCTCACAAGCCTCCGATCATTGAAACTTCACCTTTTTCTGAGTCAACTTTGTCAAGGGTGATACAATTGATGAAAAGCCCTCAACAAATCTCTGGTAATAGCCTGCTAGACCCAAGAAGCTCTGAATATCTGAAGGATTCACCGGTCTAGGCTAATTCTTCACCGCCTCGATTTTCTGAGAATCTACTTTTATGCCTATGCTTGACACCACATGGCCCAAAAATGCTATCGAGCTCAACTAAAACTCGCACTTGCTGAACTTTGCATACAACTGGCGATCCTTAAGAGTCTGAAGCACTACTCTCAAATGAGCGGCATGCTCCTCCTCACATCGAGAGTATATGAGGATGTCGTCAATGAACACAATCACGAACGTGTCCAAATACGGCTTGAACACCCTATTCATCGGTTCATAAAAGCTGCAGGAGCATTTGTTAGTCCAAAAGACATAACTACAAACTCATAATGACCATACCGCATTCTGAAGGTTGTATTTGGGATATCGCACTCCTGAACCCTGAGTTGACGATACTCGGACCTGAGATCTATCTTTAATAAACACCTTGCACCCTGAAGCTGGTCAAACAAGTTATAGATCCTAGGTAAATGATACCTGTTCTTAACAGTGACCTTGTTCAATTGTCTATAGTCTATGCACATCTGAAGAGAACCATCCTTCTTCTGAACAAATAAGACTAGTGCATCCCATGGGGACTTTCTCGGTCTAATGAAGCCCTTATATAACAGGTCCTTCAACTGATCCTTCAACTCGTTTAGCTCGGCTGGAGCCATCCTGTAAGGAGGGATAGAGATAGGCTACGTATCAGGTAAAATATCAATACAAAAATCGATTTTCCTCTCAGGAGGAACACCTGGTAAGTCATCTGGGAAGACCTCTGGATACTCACACACCACCGGAACTGACTCAGCATTCTTAACTGTTACACCCCGTAAATTCTTGACATATAGATGGCCTATTGGCATGTTGGTTAAGAGTTTTAGAATGCCATACATGCTACAAAAAGGCCCAGGGAAAGATCGGAAAAGCGCCAAGTCAGCGCGTCGCAAGGCAAAATGCGACTTATAAATCGCATTCCATGAATGCGACTTATAGGTCTCAACTATATAAGCCCCCAAAATCGGTTTTAATGTTAAAATTCTTATAATTTCCAGCAAAAGCAGAGAGAAAATTAGAGAGGAAGAGGAACGAAGGTTTCTTGATAATTTCCGTCTGATTACGCCGTCAAACGCGGTCCAAACTCGAATTAATTCTAGATACCGAGGTATTAAGAAGCAAGGAGCATTCCTACGGATTTAGTTTCATGAAATTCGGTCGTCGAATTGTCGTGCTATCGAGCTAAGGTAAGTGGAATTGCTCCAAATTAGTGTCAATATACTCCTAGCCCTAAAGTGAGTATTTCTCCCTTCTGGACTTTCGCGGGACTTTCGAGAAATAGCGAGTTTTCGACCGTTTTTCGATAAGCCAAAGTTGGGGCTATATATATATCGAAAGTGATGTTTTCTTCCGGAATATAAGTGTATTTAGTTCTAATTGATATATATATGTGAATGCAAATGGAAGAAATAGCAAAAGTACTGGCCGAACTACACCCGCTAGTCGAAAACTTCGAAGTGAAGGTATGTAAAGCTAATTCCTACAGCAAGTTAGTAATCTAGTACAAGAGATAGCGTGATGTATAGAAGAAAGAATCTTAAGACGAGGATTGAGTCCGTAATGAGTTTGAAGCAAGCGTGTTTTGAATTTAGCAAGCATGTTTTATAATATTATGATATATATTCAAAATGAAAGTTAGTAAAGCAATATCGATGTAGCCGATATCCCAAATACAATATAGTCATACAAAACTCATAATATCTCAGATACAAAAGATAGCCGTGATTAAATGATAATATCTCAAATACAAAAGATAATCTTATGAGAATCCGCATAACACGTAAAAGAGTTCAGAATGAGAAATCAGAATACAAATAGTATTTTCAGCTCAAACATGCTTGCTATATGTGATTATTGTTTGTTGAGACCTGTTTGTGTTATGAGGGCACCTTTGAGCGTCCCTACCGCCCCCTGGGTTGTAACTGTGTCGACCCACCGTGAGGGTGGGGATACGTCACCCAAGGAGTGGCATGTCGTCCGGCAGAGGACGAAGATGGGATGGAGCATTCCCCTATATCAGGCTTATCAAGATAAATAGCTTACCCCCGTTGTGCGCTTGTGCCTGGGACAGGGACAGATACATACACAGTTACAATTTACAAGACATAGTACAGGAGTCCTCCGGCCTGCATACGCTTATTTATATCAGAGGCCATAGGCTCGAGATAGAGACCCAGTTTCTTAGAGGAGGTGCTCGTAGTAAGTAGACGAGTGGAGTGACTATTTTTGGATGGTTTTGACCAGTAGGGTATATAGATTAATTTGTTGGTTGGCACCTTCGCTTATGGGGATGGTATTGGTCCTTGCTTGTTATATATATGTATATATATATGTTATTTATTAGCTAATAGATAGCAGATCGCCACGTCGACAAGTATGCTCCCCGCCTTATTCTCAATACGTAAAAGCCGTTTCTTGGGACTTATCGGGCCTGCATGCTTAGATATCTTCTAACGTTCAGAGTTTCTAGTTATGTTGTTTATATTCAGTTATGATCAGTTTGCTTTGCATACTCGGTACCAATGGTACTGACGCCCGTTTGGGGCGCCTCGCATTACTTGCTTGTAGGGCAATTATAGACGAGGAGCCGATCCCCACGATTCCAAATTTACCATAGAGTCATCGCCCATTATCCTGGAGCTTGATATTCGTAGGTGTAATTCATTTTCTTTTGTTGTATAATACGGGTAGGTCAGCCCCCGTCACCATCTTACGCATTCTTAGAGACTTGGCAGATTGTGTATATATATCTCCCCCGTGGTTAGTTGTGCCTCTACGTGTGGGGTCGGCGTTTGTTTAACTGCTTAGTGTTGTTGATTGTGTTGGCCGTGTGGGGCCGTATTCAAATAGTAGTGGTGACCTTGCCGGTCACGTAGATGTTCAGTATTCATTATATTGAGTTAGAGTAACTAGACAAAGCATGGTGGCCTTGTCGCCCGCATAGGTGTCCCTATAAGAGAACGATTCTAGCTAGTTGATTTTACAAGACAGGTGGCTATAGGCCCATTCGGCCAGAGGCCACTTACAGCCGTTATATAGCCCGGTGATTCCATGAATCTGAGTTAGAGCCAGCCAGGCACCAGATGTGCTTAGGCACAAGAGTCTAGCGTCAGTCCTAATAGGGCACCAGTAAGTTAGTCATACCCCTGCTAGCGGGCGTGACAAACTTGGGATCGTAGCAAAAGTTGTATCCCAGGGAGTCTGCAAGTTGTGCTATAGAGTCTTGCCTATAGATGTGTTATGCACCACATACTATAGGCAAGAGGCTGCAATGCATGATAGGATGGTTACTCTTTCTTCTCATTCGGCCAGTATATAGAGAGGTACAAGATAGGGTCAGTCCCTAAAACTTACCATATTCTTTGAATACAGATACAAGTCGACCAGCGATATTCTATCCCAGGAAAAAGATCAGGATATAGCAACAGGAGAGGGCACCAGCCAGTTACAAGGTAATTACAGCAGCAGGAGGAGGTATTAAGGATCTCCCAATGTGATACCTTATCTACCATCCCAAAGAGTATGTCGATAACTTCAAAATAGGAAGTCATAAGCATAACGTATAAATGAGTTGATTTATTTGTTAGATATATAAGATCAGATTAAGATAATAGACAATATTAGATTATCAGATAAGTGTGAGAAAGAGAGGGAATGTAGGATTCCCACCTCCATCCTTTTTAGATGTGGTATATTTTCATGTCTGCTTGCTATAAAAGTAAGAAAAGCCATTCCTACCCCCTTAGTTTTGATCCCAGTATAGCAAAGGGTAAGGATTGAGGCGATGTTGCCCAAAGTAGGCAGTAAGTGAAAGGTGGATCGGTCGATTCTAGAAAGTGTTAGAAAGAGTAAGGAGCCCTTATGATTATGTAAGTTGTGCAGCCCTCACCCGTGAATAAGTCGAAGAGCAAGTAAGACTACTAGCTTACTCTGTGGGCGTAGGAGATCCGTCAATAATGGACTTCCAGTAAGAGTCAAGTTCAAGTAAGGTGTGGGCATGGAACTGGGCTGTAGCATGCTAACGACGCAAGTGTGGTATGACTGCAAGATAATATTTATAACCTTAGCTGTGATATCAAAAGATGGGTGGAGATTAAATGAATAAGATGGGTCCACCGCAATGGGCTAGTAGAGGTTGAAACTTGACTGGCAACCTTATTGACAATGTAAGGCAAATACCTTGAACCCTGTGAGCTCAGTTTAAGGAAGATGAGGGTGAAGAGATGAATACCGTATTTTGAGGGAAAATCGAATCACCTCCATTGATAGAACATCGTGTATTAAGGACTAAACCTCAGACCGACAACTAAGAGACAAGAAGATTGTAGTTTAGAATGCTGCGGCACGTCCGCCTAAGGAGAAGGTAAGAAGGTACCGACCCAGAGACTCTAATCTAGTGTGGCCTGTAGACAAGGTCCAACACACAGTCACGAGCCTTAATATAATGCCAAGTAAGGCCACAAGGTTCGGATGTTGACCCCACATTGTAAGAGTGGCAAAATTTCAAATAGCGCATCATAGCTAAAGTGCATGTGTGTGTTGCTTTCAGAATGGGTACGAAAATCCAATGAAATGGTACGAGGACAGAGATATCACAAACTGTAGAAGCATATATCATGTGCAGTATGAAATCTTAAAAGAAAGTGATGTCGTAGATTACGTATTACTACAAAAGAATTCGCATGTATTATACGTAGTTGTTGATATATATATATATATATATACAGATATCAGATATGTTGTGAGTAGCTGGCCATAGGAGTTACACTACACAGATTCTGGTTAGCTGCTAGTAAATATGGGCTACGTATCGTATCGGCAGGACTTCGCCAAAAAGGGGCTGTGTTAAGTGTGATTCACGATGGCCACATGTAAACTTTCTGCTCTCGCCTTGCCCGCTAACGGACTTATATGCTTGTTGTCGATCTAGGCTTCAGAAGCTCACAGGAGTTAGTAGCCTGGGTCAGGAGGTTGGTGATACGGGCGCAGTTAGACGGTCTAACAACCACTAGCTGCTCTATTAGCAGTGGAAGCATCCCTAAAGATCAAAAGAACATTATCGCATGTGCCAAAACCAATTAGAGACCGAATAGGCATACTGGAGGTTAGCAATACCAGAATTTTTCCAGTATATTAAGTGGTCGTACATCATTTTCCCAGCCTTATAGGTGAGAGTCGTCCTTAGTCAACCTAGCGCTTATTATGTGGAACACCCCCAAGTCAGCCCAAATTGGCCCCGGTCGACAAAACCGCAGTATCCCAAGAAAAGGGTCCACAAAGCAGGTAGTCAGTGACGGATTAGTACCCCAGCTAGTTCTCGTAAGATATTCAGATACAAAGTCCTAAGAGAAGGCCGCCTTTACGGGATTGCCTATAAGACCGAGAATTTCCCTGCAACAACAAGATAGATCCGAGTGGATACGACCGGCATAAGGAAGTGGTAGACTTTGCTAGCACAGTATTTACTAAGAAAAGGAGATAGGTAGGTTCCCTATGCGAAGATCCAGGAACGGATCGCCCGAGAGTAAGCCTGACTGGGCTATCAACTCTACAATTGTTCCTTGGCTAATAATCGCGCTTCATGGACTCCTACATACCTGGCACCTATGGCAATGGATAGGGAGTTACCCTGAAAGTACACATTTTAACCATCATTTCCATCATGGGGGAATATTTATAGGGCTTAGAATAATAAAATTATGAGCATGAATCATTAAGGAGATCTAAGCCGAGCATACACCTACCGACACGCTCTATGAATCTGACATATGTTGAGACATGAGTTAACATACATAGAGTTTATGACATGAGGTCAAGACTTAGAGATTTGTAGAGTAAGACTAGGATCGCTATCTGAAATGGCCATTTAGAATCCTAGGGGTCTACATAAGAAAAATCATCCGAACCTACAAAATTGGCATGCCCTAGCTATTACGTCGAGACTCCTCCATTAGATACTAAAATATAACTTGACTCATGACTTATCATCTCTCCCTTAACTTAAAGTCGTCAGTTCTAAGGTGCCTGCATCCTTCTTAAGGTCGGGCTAACTAACTCGTGACTTTCTATTCACCCATAAGGCTATCGCTGAAAGCTCCAGACTTATATCCATTCTATACCCTTCACACAATAAATCTCATACTAAAATGCAAAAGGAATCTTGTACCTTATACTATAGTTCTCAACTAGCAATCATGTTGAAGGTTCAATAGAAAGACTTATAACCTAAGCCATCGCTCTTGGTAAATTGTCCTTCTTAGATGGACGATTTGTCGGAGTTGCCGACATATAGTGGTTGGCGCATTGGCTCGACCTTGCGCCGCTTGGACGATGGGCAATTCCCGCGTACGTGTCCAGCTCCCTACACCCGAAACAAGCACATGAACCTTCCAAACACCGACTCGTGTGTTCTACCACCATTTCGTGCATGCCGACCTCAACTAGATAGGGCTGCCGGAGGGGTGTCCCCGAGCACGGCCTCTTTGGCCGTCTCGCTTGCCGAAGGGAAATCTCTCGTGTTTATGACTGCATCTGCCACAATAGAAGCAAACATCCGAATCCACCAAGCACTTCCTTAGGGTGGTTCTTCCTATAGCGCCCACAAACTAGATAAGTAATCCCCTCACCCGGGCTTGTTTCCCCGAACCCGAGCTAAAGACCTCTGCTAGGGTTAAGAGCGACTCCCATTACTTGACCCTTTTTGCCGGGAACTATATAAGTCTTCACCCCGGGGCCTTTGTTCCCCCTTCTCCCCCTTAAACTCTCCATCCATACTCAAAGTACCAAACTTAGACGGACTACCCTCTTGAAGTCTTGAACCCTAATAGCTACCGCCTCTCCAATAGGTTTTGTCGATGTAAATAGTCCGCTAGTTAGGCCGGGGTGATCATGGCCTCAACAGCATTCCGAAAGAGGCCCCGAGCTCGCACCCATAACTTGCCCGAACATAAGATCCATTGGAAAGCTGTAGGGCCCGTCGTACTGCCATTGTTTCTTTAAGGAGACATTATCACGACTCCAACGTACACCCGAATCATAGACACGGGACAAGGAGCCCCTGTAGACCCCAAGTCGACTCCATGGCATGAGCATACATTTAATTCAATCACATAACCAAGAGTTAGCATAGAGAACGTAATAATAACATAGTATAAGGAAAAATCAAGAAAAGACTTAAACAATATGGCGGGATTATAACTTGTAGTCCGATAAGCCTCTAAACATGAAAGGCGAATGATGGGACAACTCCCCAACTAATCCAACATCCAGAAACTGAAGGAATAACATAGAGTGTGAACACGTATCCCTCGGAACATGAGACTCACCAAGTGCGCCGAGATCAAGTCCGACCGCTTGCCAGGGGTGAGGATGAGCTCGAGAACCTGGACCCAGATATGAGACAATACGAAGAAAGAAAGTATGCGGTCGCAAGTGGAATGTACCGAGTATGCGAGGTAAGTAAAACGGACATCTAAACATATATAAGTTCATAAAAGATCATAAGAGTAGGACAGCATGCTCGTATCATAAATCGTTATAATAAGTAAAACGGACATCTAAACATATATAAGTTCATAAAAGATCATAAGAGTAGGACAGCATGCTCGTATCATAAATCGTTATAACATATCACACGGCTCAAGGTTTTCAAAACATTCATAACATAAACATAGTCATAATCATAATAGAAGAGCTTTACTTAACATAACTTGAGCCAAAATACATAATCATAACATGCATAAATCATGAGGAACAGTGGGAGATTTTCTTAACCGACATACCCCATATGAGCACACATGAAACCCAACTTGTAGCCCTAGTCGGTAGGGTGTTCGTACCTTGCCAAGGGTAGGAACCATGAAGGGCGTGATCACACATGAAAAGGGCTATTTGGTCCAGGGACAAATATGAAAGGGGTCCCAACATACCTACGATGGCACGTAGTTCATGAGATCTAAGGCTTAACCGGAGCCCCGAACCTACTCGGTGTTCGATACTACTCCCAATATATATATATAGTGCTCATAATAATACATACATGAGTTCATGGGCTAGTTAAATCATGAAAATCGTAAACATACTTGAAGATGCGTGAACTAGCCATGACTTGAGGCCCGTGAGTCGATCAAAAATATAATTTATAAATCATATGTTTCATGCATACTTGTAGATCATACATATAACTTGAAAATCATCAAATCATAGTAGATATTTAAATAAATTCATATTTCAAATCATAAATCATGTTGGACTTTTAAATATCAATAATGGAAATAGTAGATCATAAATTGATTCATCATGGGGCATGCATAATTAAGTTTAATTTCTTAAAAATCAAAATCAACAACATTATAATCAATTTAAATCTCAAAAGATGATCAAAATCCATAGATTATGATAATATTTCAAAATCACAAAACCCATAGTTAAATCATTAGTTTTTTTATAAATATAAGACAAAACCCCATGAGTTTTTAATAAATTTTTGAGTAAATTAATAGAGTAGGAGCATGGGTGTGGATGAATCCACCCATTGAAGACCTTACATACCTGGAATTATCAAATTCTAACCCTTCTTTGAAGCCCAAAAATGAAATTGAAAGGATTGAAGTGAGAAGCTTGAAATCCCCTTAGATCACCTATCAAAATCCTTGCATGCATGGCTGAGAGTTTAGAATAGGTCACTCTCTTAAAACCCAGCTTTCCCAAGAAATAACGACGTAGTTTAGGGCCTTATATCTTGAAAAAGTCAAAAATACCCTTAATGAACCTGTCCTGAAAACTGACCAGATGGAACCCACGAGTGGTACCAACGGGTCATGGGAACCACCAATGACCCGTCATGTCCCTCATTGAATACACTGCTGATGATGACCCATTCTCGGAATCAAACAACGGATCGTCAGGAAGACCCATCCCTTCAACCCGCCACTCGTTACATTGCCCGTGGATCCTCGTCAAGCCTACTGGAAAACTCAATCCTCCAACCGCGACCACAACCAACAACTCATGGTTTCTACCAACGGGTCATTGGGACACCCGTTGTATGCCATTTGAAGAACCCAATTCCTTCCCACGATTGCTAACAATGACTCGTTGTTTCCCACAACGAGTCGTCATGTCTTCCGTGGTTTACACTGTCACCCAGCCTGATCCTAACCACGACTGCAAAGGACGGCCCGTTGTATCTCACAAGGGTCATCATACCACTCGTTATCTCCCCTGCCACCAACACTCCCCTAACCAATGACTGCATATAACAACTCGTGGTTTGATACCACGAGTCGTTCCATGGCCCGTCCTGCAACTTTTTCTCAATTTCTACAGTTTTCAACTTTCAACCTCCCGGGTCTATTCTTACGCACTTCCGGGGTATTACGAGCATGTTTCTGCACACGCGTATAGCACGAGTTAGAGGAATGGAGAGAGTTGAACTCATAGCACAAGGTAGAATCATGAAAGAGGAGAACATTTCTTAAACGTCTTGTAGCCTCTTCGTCATAAGTGTGGCGCGCTTCACACCCATAAAGAAAACTCTATTTAATGCGGCTTTTAGATACTATATGACATTTCAAAACCTAATGCTCTAAGACCAAGTTTATCATAACCTAAACATAGGCCCGGATCGAGACACGGGACAATGAAGCCCGAGAGGCTCCAAGTCGACCCATGGCATGAACATGACATCTAACTCAATCATAACAAAGAAAAAGATCAACATAATCAATATGGTGGAAGTCTGATAATCTCATAACATCGGAATACATATCTCAAAACTAAAGTTGAATACATACTTTGTTTGAAAAGTCTCTACTACTGACGAGTTGATGGGACAAGACCCCATCTAACTCACTAAAGTCTAAAACTGAAGGTACTAGATACTACTGAGAAGTAAGGCCCTCGAATGATGAGGACTCACCAACTCTGGCTGATAAGTGTTAATGTTGCCCGTCAGGCTAATGACGAAAGTGAGCTTGAATATCCGAGCTTGTATCATGAAACGATACAGCATAGAGTATGCGGTTATGTATCGAGTATGTATGGTAAGTAAAACCACTAAGTAAGTGAAATCATGAACCATGCATATCATAAAACATAATCAAGATAAGATTCTGAGAGTAGGACTTGCATGCTATTTTCTGAAATCATGACTTGAACATAACTGAACATCATAACTGAATCGAATGACCCAAAGCGAAAAACTAATAATCATAAGTAAAACTGAATATTGGGTCAAACCTGCTGAAAATATAATAAAATGACTGATTAATATGCATAACTGAAATCATGAGGAACAATGGAAGACTCGTCTTATAACTGACATTACCAAGATAGAGCTTACGTGGTTCCGACTATTATACTCAAGAAGGCAGAGCCATCCAAAGCCTTGTTGGGGCTAAGGACGATATCATGATATCAATATCAAGCTGAAGGCCCCTCGGGGGAAGGGAAGCTCGCAAGGGAGGTCCCAAAAGTATATATATAACCTACGCGTGGCGCGTAGTTCTGAGGCACAGGGTTGATTGACCCTTAGCCTACTCGGTGCTAGACACTACCCCCAAAACATGCATTTGCTCTCCATCGTTTTTCAACGAAGATGAACCATCATCTTGTGATGAAGCTTAATGCAATAATACATGCAAAAATCTGAAAACATAACATGAGGAGCCTTGGGCTCAAATCATACCACAAGCTGAAAAATAGTGGGAGTCTAGACTCCAAATTCCATGTGGTAAGCTAATATATGAAGTTTAGATAAATTCATGAAACATGCTTGATCATATGGGCTTGCGCAATACTTAAACATGCTTGACATAGACTTGATCATTCGAAAACATAAACATAGACATAGTTAATTCGAAATCATACTTTCTTCATAAACATCTCATCATGCTTGAATACATATTTCATGGATCTCAACTTTCATGAGCTTTCACGTATGGCATCATAATTTATAAAACTTGAAAATATAATTTATAATTGAATACGTTGTAAAATATGCCCATTAATCATAATTCAACATTAGAAACATGTTTACATTATACCCATGATAGAAACTTAGAATTTTCATATGTTGGGTAAAAACCACATAGATTCATCAACTAGAATTTTCATGAATTGAGAGGGAATTGGGTATGGATGTGGAAATTACACCCATTCATAACCCTACATACCTGGAAGGATCTGATTTCATAACTCCCTTGATTGCCCAATGAAAATTTGGGGAAGAACCTTGAAGAGACTAGGCTTGATCACCCCTTAAACCTCTAAGCTTACATGCATGAATTAGAATAGGCTTAGAATGACTTAACCCTTCTTAAAGCACATTATTCTGAGCTTAAAACGACGTATTTTAGGCCTTAGGAACTTAGAAATTACGGAAAAGCTCTTAATAAATTCGCAGGGAAAAACACACCGCCAGTTTCAATGAGGGACTAGACGACTTGTGCCCACTGACCATGATTTGTGGTCTGCACTCGTGATTAACACTGCCATTCCTCTTCTGAGGGTCACCACGAGGGACACTACGACTCGTGGTGTACTCAACGACTCGTGGTGACCAAGTCGTTGCCGACACTACCGAAATTCTTCATCCTCCACACCACTCTTGACCACAGTTGACCTAACGAATCGTGATGCTGACCACGACTCGTGATCAAAATCGTGGTCATCCCAAATCTAAAAATTTCAACCATGGCCAAACTCCTCCCCACGAGTCACTCCACAACTCATGGTGCACCCCACGGGTCATGGGACGATTCGTTCTGTGACCTGGTGCAGAAAATTCAGTTTTCTCCATTTCAACTCTCGGGTCTGATCTAGGGTTCTCGGGGTATTACAGAAGGTCTATCGGAAATAACTTTTCTATTTTTACTGGGTAGAAATAAGACAATATACACATTATTTTTCCTAAATTTTATTTATCTCCTCCCACGGCAGTCACCACAACTCATGGTGCACCCCACGGGTCATGGACATCTGTTTCAGACCTGCAGAAAATTCAGCTTTTCCATTTCAATCCCTGCCCGATCTATGTGGTCTTTACATTGCTGTGGCTGGGTATATCGAAAATAACTTTTCTATTTTTTACCGGGTAGAAATAAGACAATATACACATTATTTTTCCTAAATTTTATTTATGAGATTATATTGAATATATTATTATTATTATTACTACTATTATTATTATAATAAAAAGTGAAAAAATAAACACGATGTATAATTTAGACTTAAGAAAGTTGCAAAATGACCTAATGAGTGACCCTACAAATCCATTTTTGGACATGATGACAAAGTTCAGAGAGTTTAATTCTTTTACGAAAATTTGATCCACTAAATAAAAAAAAGTACGAAAATAATAATAAACACGACAGAGAATTTATGAACTTAAGAAAAATTGCAAAATGAATTCTAATGAGTGACCCATAAATCCATTTTTTGGTCATGATACAAAGTTCAGGGAGTTTAATTCTTTTAAAAAAAAATTTGAACCACTAAATTGTGAAATACAATTTCTTTATTTATGTTCTTAGAAGGAAGGCATAATTTATTTTATATTTTAGCATAAATTGATAATGTGAAATAAAAAGATTTCTTGATATTCTAATTGGTGGAGTATTACGGGCCTTGTGGATACATTTATTTATTTATTTACTAGAAAATATGGGCCTCAGCGCTTCGCGCGATCATAAGAAATATATTAATGATTGATCTTATGAATAATTGTCTTCTCTATTATAACATGTTCGTGAAATTATAATAATTTTTACTTCATATACAACATACATTATGATCTAAACTTTCATTCAAGTCATATTTAGTTTACTTTTTAAAATATTTATATATAAAAAAATTTCACCATACTTTATAAGTAAAGTTATTATCACTTATAATAAATATATATATATATATATATATATATATATATATATATATATATATATGTTGAAAAATAAGAATGCATCACTAAAAATTTGATAATAAGTTACTCTTTGCCTTTCTCAATAAGAAATATCATAGGAATTATGTCCAATAAACAAAAATAATAAATTATTATCGAAAAGTAGAATGCAACAGCTACATTTTGGTTAATGTAACTTTCACTCTCTACCAAATAGTCATATATCCATATGTTGTCTTTCTATGATTGTGTTTTAATTTTCTACCGGTAGCCGATTCTCATTTTGACTAAAACTTTTTAAAAGTTAAGCCCAGCACGATTCATTTTGAATTGTTTACATCTTTCTAAAATACATTCATATATATATATATATATATATAAGAAATTATATATTCTGGAAATATTAAATATTGTTGCGAAATTTCAAAAAATAGAAAGTGAGACCGACAAGTTAATATTTGTGGATCATAAATCTCATTCTCCCTGCCTCACCCTATTTCGCTTTATTTATCAAAAATAACACCATTCAATCTGAATATTGAAAGTGTAAATAAGATAATAAACTATTTACAGAACTTTAAACTCAACTGAAAGAAAGAAAACAAATAATTTTCTCAAAATAAACCCACTTCCCCCAACAATAGATAATGACTAATAAGAATTCTCTTATATGACCATTGAAATTATTTATTATTATTTATTGATTAATTATTATTATTTAAAAAGTATATTAGTCTTTCAATATTTGAGAGTATTTTTATATTTTAATTTTTTATTTTTTGTCTCTTTTCCATTTATATAGAAATATGATATGATTTTTTGGCATGCTTATTCATTATTGTTTTCTTATTGACAAGTGATCAATGTGATTAGATAAAATTACTATTAACGATTCGAAGAAGTAATAATATCACGTGCTTCTAGTTAAATATTTATTGTCCACCTTCATAGGTTCATACAATACCCGCAATCATCTTGAATTCGGAGCAATAATCGATCATAAAATGAAGATTCACAATGACTGTTCATAAAATCAGTGGATTGGACTGAAATTAAACAAATTAAAATAAGCTGAGTCAATAAATAGATTGGGACAAAAATTAATTCTAAAGCTACTTCCGATCAAATAAAGAAATGAGCTTGGGGTCATGACCGCCTAATTTGACCCAATTTTTTTAAATGGTCCACTTTCCCCCACTCCCACCCCCTCACTCAGTCCAACTCCTACCATCCATCGAGACTTGAGCCTCCCAGACCGACTCGCGAATTCCTCGCCCTATCTAACCCCTAAGACAAAATTAAAGACCCTGGCCCCCAACCCTGCACCGATTCAAAACTCAAAGGCAGCCTCAAGCTCGATCTAACACTTGGGACACTAGACTCGAGCCCTAATTCAAGACCCGATACGCAGCCTCTAACCTGGGACTTAAACCCACTTGACCCGTAATCCAAGACCCAATATTGATCCAGACCTAAGACTTGACCCCTGATTCGAGACTCAAGCAAGCCCCACTTTGACCCGAAACTCGAGATCCGGACTCTGATCTAGACTCCGAGACTTGACTTTGACAAGGAACCCGAGATTCAACCCTAACTCGACAATCGATCCCCGACTTTGATTCGAAACCCAAAATTCAACTCCGACCGGGAATCATGACCACTTCGACCTTAACATGAGACTCCGAGCGCCGACTCGACTCCGTGACCTCGACTCGACTTGGCACCAAAGGCCCGGGAGCCGAACCTGACCCATAGAAAAATTCAAAGCAAATTTCAAACAATAAATTCAAATTAAAGAAAATGTTTAAAATGGTTAGAATCGGACTAATATTAGGCTTATTTGGAAGATTACTTTAGAATGAATTTGTTGATTGAGTTAAAATTTCTCAATATGAAATAACGTGTGCTAACTAAAATGTTAGGTGAGTTGGACGAATCATCCCTTTTTGGGCCATATTTTACATCTTGACCTTGAGGTATAGGTTCATGGGAACCCAATGACTTTTGTTTATATCGTAATTTGTAATAAGAAAGTTATACAATATTTATAAATAATTAATTGTGAATTCAATTATTATTTTACGCAATCCTTGAGATTATTGTATAAATTCATAAACTTTAAAATCTAAATTTTCTTTTTGAAATAAACATAATACTATTTACGTTGTTCGCTTTTAATATACTGATGATGCAGATATAGTTTTAAATAATCATATCATCTAAAAAAGAATGAGAGGTAACTGCTTATAATAAGTAACACTAATTACATGAATATACTTGTTGTTTACAGTATGGTATTTTTGTATTGTTGTTATTGTAGTATTCTTAAAACATGAAGCATTTAATTTCACATAATAATATTATTATTAAATTTTATATTAATAAAATTTCTAATTTAAATTAATAAGATATTAGTCATGTGTATATAATATGTCACATAATTTGATGTAACTCGAAAACTTTATTTACTAATATAAAATTCTAATTAATTTAACTCAAATTAATTCTGGAAATATTTCTACTATTAAATGGTAGGCAGTCCTTCTTCTTTATTCTTTTTATTAAACTTATTTTATTTTTTAAAATATAAAATTCAATATTATTTAAGAAAAAATAAATTCATAAAATACATTATTTAAAAAATTTTGAAGGCTCAAATTTAGGAGCTTAAACCCAAGGCTAGTACTTAAAGCAACGGTTTTACTAGCCTCTCCCTTCGCCCCTATCTTTAACTAGGAAGTCAAAGTTATCAACTGGAATGCATGACGGAGGAAAATCTTAATAACTTAATTGATTGACTATTTGAATGTTTATTTTATTGATCAAAGTTTGCGCTACTAAAAATATTACCAAATTGAGGGAATAAAATCGGGACAGATAGTAAGTCGGGGTTAAAAAACTGAGAGAAAATTGATTCAATACGGTTTTTGTTTTTTGTTTTTATTTTTATTTTTTAACTATTTTGAAAAAATCAATGGATTAGGATCGAAGTTGTTCATCTATTTTTTTGTTTAAAATTCAGCAAAAATTATTTTTTAAAAGAAAACGATGCGGTTCCTTGGTTTTTTATTATTTTCAACAAAAACCGACGGACTGGGTAAACAATTTTTAAAAGTTAAGAAATTATTCAAAATTCAGAAAATAGTTTAATTTTAAAATTATATATATATATATATATATATATATATATATATATATATATATATATATATATATTTCATCAAATATTGTATAGTCGAGTGGTAGAATTGTTTAATGTCATAGTAAATACACAAGCTCCAATTCCAATTAACTACATTTTTTTATGTATATTTCTGAAAAATCAACGGATAAACCTACCTTGTCTCTCAATTTCTTTAAAAAAAATTATTAATTTTTAAATGACAAAACTGGATCGGATCGGTCGTTCTGGCTTCATTTCACGTACGATTGTAAGTGCCTCCGTTTGACATCGATATTGCTAAAAAAGATCGAGCCTCTCCATCGGTATTGACCCTCATTTCTTGGACAGTATTTAGTAGTGTCGATTCCCTACTTGTAATCTTCACTATTTCCTTCCTCCTAATGTTTTTTTTGTGTGATGATGAAATGCAAGAGAAATTACCTGAGAGATCAGAGTGGTGACTACAGTCCATGCAAGTGACAGAACCCTTCAAGACATAGCAATAACCAATATTATGTACACTTGTGACAAAGTGATGCCAAGAGTGAAACTAGCTGCTGATATGGTGATGAAGAGTGAAGCCTCGATGTTATTATCTCTTGAAAGTAAAAAGGTGTCACTTATCTGACTCTTGTTTACATTATTTCTTTTTGCTTTAAGGTATTCGTTATTCAAAATTCACTAACTTGTCTAATAATAAGAATTACCATGACTTAATGAACTTCTAATCCTTTTATTTTAAATGAATATCATAATTTGCTTATGTTAATGATCTTGTAGTTCATGAAAATCATTTAGATAAACACAACCTACACCCCACTGGTGAGGCTTCTCATAATTTACTTCCAACAATAACAGCTAGCACAAAAGAATAGAAAAGGTTAAAGGTCGACTCTGTATATTACATTTTTTAAAAATGCATAAGTGAAAGTTAATAGTAAAAAATTATATCTTCATAAAATGTGATCATTTGAAAGAATACTACCTCAAAAAGATCTTGATATATATAGGTATATATATACTTTGAATTTGTGGTTCCAGCTGGCCATATTCCCAGCCTGTTTTTTCCAGATTCTTTATGTGTTTATTTTAGCATCTCCTTTTATTTTCTTTTGTTCATTTTACCATTGAAGAAAACAATAAAATGTTTAAGTAGCTTATAGTTGCTTGTCTTGGAACTTCGTTGGTGCTTTCACACTTCCCACCGCTTGTGGACAACACTTCACTCCAGCCAGAGCTTGCCTGTACCCCAATACCGGGGCACAACTCGAAGGCACTGATATCTGTGACAGAGGCTGTCCCAGCGAGCCAGACTCAAGGGGGCGCTTAGTGCAGCCATAGGGAGCCCTTAAACTTTTGTTCTTCAATTTTTGATTTTATGCATTGAGAAATGCAATGCTTTTATGTTGGGGCTGGTGGTAGGCATGTTTTGCTGTGAAATCGATACTGTGTTTGTATACCGTTACTTTTACTTTAATTTTCTTTTCTTGATTTCCTGATTTTTTTTTTGTTCCTGGATTTTTTTAATGGTGTATTTTAAGTAACCATGATATAATAATAAGTAGTTTGACTTAGTATTTTTTTTTTGTAGATTTTAATAGTGTAGCTTGTTTTTTATTTTGTTAATAACCCCAAAAAGTTATATGGAAAAAGACAATGAGTTATGCATATGAATTGAATTATTACTGTGATGTTCGGTTTTGACTCTTTATGACTATTAATATTTAAATTTTTATGAGATGATAGTCGTGGTACTCAATCTTAACTAAAATTGTAGTTGTTAAAGTAGTTCAGGTGTCATGGCGTTGAGGAATAAACACCACTTTCTACTTGCTTGTATCATCTAGAACTTACTCATTGGTTTATCACCACCTGCTAAGATTTATAAGGTTGAGGAAGTGATCTTAGGTTTTCTTATGATAGTAAACTCCTTTGTATCTTCTAGCCTGCGGTGAGTTGAGTGTTCCTAGTTGTCCGCTTTTGAGCCTTTTTAATTTTTCTTTAGTACCAAATTATAAATCATTTTTAAAAATTAAAAAAATATTAACTGCCTTTTGAACCAATCCCCCTTGAAGTATAAAAATGTCGGGATTTGTTGGGATGAGGGAGCACCACAACTAAAGTTTGATATGCTAATAAATAATTTAATATACGCTGACACAATATTTTACGGGAAACCTCAAAATAAATAGAGGGAAAAACCACGGGGTAGAAGGGATTCACTATATAAATATGGGAGTACACTACCTCGACTACAAGGAGAAAACACTTGTAAAAGAAATAACTCACTAAAGAAGACACTCAAGACTACAATATTTGTCTTGGTGTATAACTCTCTTTATGTTCTTACTCTTTTTGGATTGTGATTTTTGTGGGGAGTTGTGGATCTGTGTATATAAAATAATGAAAGCAAAATGTTCTATTTATAATAGAACTAAATCGTGTAGAAGGGTGTAAAGAAGATCACTTGGACAAGGTTTTTCCTCTTTTCCTTTTCCTTGTCTCGACTAACTTCTGTATTCTTTCCACATGTTTCCTCTTTCTACTCTAACTTTGTTGATGTGGATTGCGCTAAAGCCTAAATTGAGAGCCAAAAGTGAGATGGGGAAAAGAATGATGGCTAAGAGTAGTGAATAGAATGTGTGGATAGGGGGAGGGGGGAAGATGAAATGATTATGGAAAAAAAGAAATAGAAAGAAAGAAGAAAAAATAGACGAAAAAAGAGTGAAATAAAGTGAAAGAAACTAGAAACAAAAAGAGAAGGCCGAAGAATTGAAAAATGGGCGCGAAAAGAGCTGGTGCGTGAAATATGTAGTGCCTGGTGAGCAAAAAGTCACTTTAAAATTTAATTAATCATCTAATTACAAATCATAAAGTTTTGGTAGTTTAGACGTTGAATAGCAAGCTTAGAGGCGAATATTATTAAATAAGACAAATAATTAAATCATTTAATGTATCTCACTGTAGTTGATTTTACAAAATATGGTCCTATCAGGGAATGGAACCAAACTTATCTTTTATTTTTTATCGTAACCTGAGACTAAAAGGTTTTTAAAGTTTTTTCTCTTATTGGAAGCAAATGTTACACTTTGCATCCTCTAGCTAATCAGAAGTTTTACGTATGTTTCATCATATATTAATTTACATACTCTAGCAAGTGCTCTCGTGGGTCTCGCCTCCAAACAACACTGTCACTATTGCTCACATACCACTCGCTAACGAAGCTTCACCAAATTCTCTTAGTGTTGCAATCTCTTAAGCTCATGTATGTAGGTGCTGAATCAACAATAGTTGATGCCCGAATTAAAATTTCTTAGTGATTCAACAAGGGGAATAGCAGCTAACTTACTAATAAAGGGGTAGAGAATATATTTTGTTATTATTTAGCTTTTGTCCTTCGGTCTAGAGTTTGCAATAAAATAACTTTTTAATATTTAGCTTTGTCTTCTAGTCTAGAGTTTGCAACAGAATAACTATTTATGTAGAAAGGTCATAATTATTTTATATACATAAGCACACAAAGAAACATTTCAAGTATATTGACTCTCGAACAGCAAATAAATGCTCGCGACGGTTAAAGCCTTTGGCTGCAGCGCCTCTTTGATCAAGCAGAAGTGCCTCACCGCAGCGAAATAAGTTCCACAGCAGCGGTATCACCGCCGAGGCAGAGTTCACGAGCTGCACCTTCTTCAAACTTTGGCGCTTCAACCTCCGTATTTCATCTCAAATATAACCTGTGTTGTTGGACACTTGTAAGACAACAAACTCATTCAACATAGTGGCTTAAAGCATTTTTTCACAAAAAATTAACTCAACATCTTTAGTCATCGCACCGAATCACACTTAGAATCTTTTTCCACTTTTCATATTCCATTTACAATTACAAAGATCATCAACTAAGCACTCAATCAACTCATTCAAAAAAACTATTAATAAGCTACAAAAACATCATAAATAGAAGAAAGGGTGACGTGGTTTCGCATACGCCAAACCCATGTCCCCATGAACAATTCTCACACAAAGTCAATATACACAAATGCTAGAGAGTCTTATTTCATCCCTTCCGCCCATGACTCAGGGGACTCTATAAATTCAGCGTATTATACCGGCGTGGTACTACCCACTCCCACCATATATGCCGCCCGTGCATGCTTACCTTAAATGAGCCATTCAATCAATATCGCCGCCGGCTGCCCTTTAGGCACGAGCCTCTCATCTTAGGATATTATTACTATCCTTAACTATTCTCATTCATTGAATATATATGTGAATTCCTTTACCCACTCAAGAGTTACCTACTTTCTCGCTTGCATAAATACAAACAATCAAACATCTCAATAGCAAATGCAAAGGGAACTTCACTTAACCATTCACTATAATTTACAATCTAAGCCATTACCCACATCATATCTAGCATTACTTCTATGATCATTCAACAAAGAAAAACTTCATATGTGTAATGTTCAAGACCAATCACATATCATCATCGCACAAACATATATGCCATTAAACAGATCGATTTTTCTTAAACCATAACTTGCCTTGACTTTTGGGTACAGAAAATTAGCTACTCTACAGAGCTCTGTTTTTCTCAACACTGTAGTTTAAATCTATAATAAAAATATAGAGTGATTTAATTATTTACTCTTCGAATAAGGGTCCTAGAAGTTCAAACCCTTCCATTCACAGGTGGTACTTTTTAAAAGTAAGAACCCTGGCCCACCTAGTTATAGGTCTCAATTCCCACGTAACTCCACGTTCTCAAGCAAAGTATACCTTGGGGAATGATCAATACTCCTCAAACCTCTAAGCAAACCACCCCATGATCCATCCCTAGCTTCATCTCGTTGTGGAAATTCGAGCTATTTTTCCACCAATAGCAAATCTAATAATGGCTAACAATGATAAATAAAAAAAGCGTAAAAGCAAATAAAGAGAATACCAAGATTTAACGAGGTTCGGCCAATTATGCCTAGTCCCCGGACACCACTACAAATATATTTCTCCGAGAAATTACAAAAGAGAGAAGATAAACTAAGCCTCTAGAAGAGTTAGAAGGCTTCAAGTTTGGTGTATCTAAAACAAATGGGGAGGCTTTATAGTCTAAGGTTGCCTCCTATGTCTACTCATCTTCCCATGTGGGACTTTGAGCCAAAAAACAACAAATCTCCACCTTGGCAAAAAGTCCCAAAAAGTTACAAAATCTTCTCTCACAACTATCTCTAGTGTTCCCAAATGCACCGATGGTGCTACCCATCTCGCAATCTTTCACGATATGGATCAAATCTATACAATGTTGAAATTCTGATCGATGTTTCACTATCTGGTCATCATATCTCATAGATTTTTTAAATTGCCCTGATCTTCAAGTAGTATTTCACCTTCTTCCGCACTCCTTACAAAATGATATCGAACATCTATATGCTTCGTTCGTGCGTGATAGACTTGGTTCTTTTCTAAACAAATAGCACTCGATCACAATGCACCTTGACGTGCTTTTGACCAACTCCCAAATCCTTCAAAGAACCCTTGAAGCCAAATAGCCTCCCTTAATGCCTTCGTAATGTAAATGGTATATACTCGCCCGTAGTAGACAAAGCGACCGTTGACTCCGCAAAGTAGACTTCAACTAACCTGCCTTTGTAAAGGTAAACACATAACCAGAAGATCTTCGTTGTCCAAATCACCGCATAGCTCAATCACAATATCCAACTACATATTGACCAATCTTTTATCCCGCTCAACACAACCCAACATCCACTCGTGTTCCAAGATACCGTAGAATCCATTCGACAGCTTGCCAATGTCCTTTACTGTGATCATATACCTGCTCACAACCCCAATTGCTTGTAATGTCGTCTTGTACACACCATAGCATACATCAAGCTACCAACAAAGATTTGCATAAGGAATTTTTGCCATATATTCTCGTCAAGATCATTCTGAGATAAATCAAAGACTAAGTTTCATATGAGGAGCAAGCGGAGTACTCACAATATTTTGACTTGTCATTCATGCCAAAACGTTGTAGCACCTTTCTCGTATATTGCTTTTGAGTTAGATGAAGTTGCCCCACCGTCCGTCTCTATTTATCTCCATGCCGAGAATCTTCTAAGCTTTCCCTAAATCTTTCATCTCAAACTTCGTTTTTAGTTTAGTCAGCCTTGTCAATTTCTCCTTAATTCCTTTGTATTATCAAATATATCATCAACATAAAGAAGAAGATAGATGAAAGATCCATCTTGTAGCTTGCGCAAATACACACAATGATCGTATTTGCTTGTGTAATATCTCAGCCTAACATAAAACTTGTCAAATCGTTTGTACCACTGCCTTGGAGATCAGTTTCAACTGCATAATGATTTTTTAAGTTTGCATACCTTATTTTCTTTTCCCAAAGAACCTTGAACCCTTCCTCGGCCGAAATATATAGATTTCTCCTCCAAGTCTCCATGTAAAATGCGCTTTACATCAAGTTGAACTAGTTCCACCTGCATGGAGCTACCAAGTGCCAATAAGATTCTGATAGAGGAATGTTTCACACCGGGAGAAAAACTTCATTATAGTCAATTCCTCCATCTCGAGCATAGCCTTTAGCTACCAATCTCGCCTTGTAGCGAATAAGCCAATATTGTCGTGAAATCCTTCTTTCTTTGTATATATCCATTGCATCTAATACCACTGCTTATGTCCATACTGCCACATCTATGCCACGAGGTGTTGGCTCTGTTACTACTTCTCACATTGTTCCGTCCGATGTCTATTATATTCCTAAACGTGCTTTCAATCTTGCTTCTACAAATTTCTGTAGAATCGGTCATTTGGGTATTCTTTTCTCGACTTCCGTTTGTGTTGTACAGACTAACACACTCGTATGTGATTTTCTCGTTTTTACCTTTAATAAAAAAGTATGTCTTATTCAGTTGTTCCTTTTGACATTATTATTCATTCTGACATGTATGGGGACCACTGCCCGCATCCACTAAGGGTGGCTCGAACTATTATGTTTCGTTTATAGACGACTATACCGATATACCGTTTATCTTACGTAAGCGCAGTCCGACTTCTTTGGCATTTACAGTAATTTTAGAGCTCCTTTGCTAAAACGCAACATTCTACCATAAAGTGTTTCGTGTGTGACTTAGGGTGAATATACTCCAATGATTTCACCCGCTTACTTGCCTCTCGATGGTACCATACACCCGCCATTCAGGCGTATACTCCCGAGTGTAATCTGTTGCCGAAAAGGAAACACCACAGGCTGTTGAGACAAGACACTCCTTACTATTATCTCCGCAGAGGTTCCTAGTACTTCTTGGGGAGAAGCAAATTCTAATCACGTATATGTGATCAATCGTATTCCTACCGTATTGACTTCCTGTGGATGTCTCCGTTTCGTAAATTATATGGTCACATGCCGATTACTCCATTACGAGCTTTGATGTACTGAGCTGGTCCTTCGTCCTCATGTTGAACGAATGTCGAGCCAAAATCACATACAAGCTGCGTTGCAAGCTACGAAGGTTATCGCTATGATCCCGTCACAAATTATATGTTTACCGCATGTCATCACTTTTTTTGAGCATATTCCTTTCTATTCAATTCCAATAAATCCTACGACAGCATTAAGTCGATCTTCGGCGTATTTGACCATTTGGCATCACAACAGGCTCCAAGCCGATTCACCGTGCCACCTGGATGTGCCGCTGACAAGCAGAGCTTGCCTCGCCTCGAGACTCCGGAGATCCACCACTGGCGAGGTCTACTCTACGAGTAAGTCCACCAAACTACCTCGATTTGCTTATTCCCGCCTACTCACCCCCATTTGTTTTTTATTACAAACATACATCAATTGTCCTAACCCGAGTCCTATAGAGAGGTCATGGTTCCGATCATATTTGGCAGACGTTGCTACATGAGAACTTCAATGCTTCTTCATCGACACATGGATTTGGTTACCCTCTCAAATTTGGTAAACATACGATTGGCTTGCCGATGGGTGTATAAGATAAAACAAAGCCTCACGGGTCTCGTTGAGCGATACAAGGCTAGACTCAGGCAAAAAAGGGTACTCACAAAAATATGGTATGGACTATGAGGAGACCTTGCCCTGACAGCAAGATGACGCATTGTTCGCACTATGATTGCAAACACTTGCATCCGTTCGACAAAAGATATTTCAAATGGATGTCAAGAATGCATTTCAATGTGATCTCTTATGATGGGCGTATATGACTCTCCACCTAGTATTGATCACCACTGGTGAAGTCCGCGGCTTCAAAGCTCTATATGGCCCCAAGAAAAGCCTCGCTTCTGGGTTTGAGAAATTCTCCAATCGTGATTACTTCCTCGCTTTGTCCCGAAAACTATGATTCTGCGTTGTTTGCTAGAAGTACGAAAAGTGTGGCGAGAATCCTTTTTGTCCTTATAATGTGAGATGATAGTGGCTATAACCGGTGATGATCATGATGGTATTGAGTCATTGAAGCATGATTTATTGCCTTACCTGGGTCATTACAAGGACTCTGGGCCTCGCTACGATTTTTGCACAGGTGGCTCACTTAAGAAAGGATATCTTCTCTCTCGCACTAAGTATATATCCGCTTGTTTAAACGGCGCGCCTTTCTGACAACAGGATCGCGTATACTCCACTTGAAACCAATGCACCTGCACTCTCCTAGCGATGGTGTTTTGCCACGATCCAGTCTTTACCTGATCATAGGTAGCTTATGTATCTTAATCAAGTATCGCCTGACATAGCTCATGCTAGCCTACGTTGTTAGCCGCTTTGTTATCAAGCCCTACTACCACTCTGGGAGTCAGACCGTATTTTGAGATATCTTCGTGGCACCAAGTTCTCAAACTTCGTTTCCCCGACGCCATTCCTCGAGTTACGAGCCTATAAAGGATGCCGATTGGGATGCATGCATCGTAATGACTCGCAAACTAAATTCACCGATTTTTGTGTGTTCCTTGGAGATTCTTGATATCATGTAAAGAGCAAGAAACAAGATGTTGTCTCTAGATCTTCCAATGAGGCCGAGTATCGTGCTATGGCAAGACTAAGCATGTAGATTTTTGGTTACGCTCGGCTTCTTGTGCATATGTGTCTACATTTCTCGCCTACTCCTCTACATTGTTATAACAAGAGTGCGATGCAAATTGCAAAGAACTCGTTTTCCATGAGCGACTACACATTGAGATTAATTGTCACTTCACCACATCATTCCCACGGACCATATCGTTTCTTTTGTTCCATCGTCTTGTGACTGGCCGACCTTTACGAAGGCTCGCCCGCCTCGATTGTTTCTTGTGTGACAAACTCTCAATGCTTATTACCGTTTCGTATTATGGCTTGAGGGGGAATGTTAGCTCATATTATTGTTAGCCCATAATTGCAAAGCGCATGGCCTGTTTAGGTTTGTGTATCTTATGCCTATATATAGGCACCCCCTCCCATTCTAGATCATTGTATTATATTCTCGCTAGCTCCTTTGATTCTTTCTTTCTTGTTCTTCAATAAAACCCTTGTTATATAATAACATGGTATCTTGTCGTGTCCATTCGCATACTACCACATCAGCTTGCCCTGGGTGTGAAGGAGGGTGCTGTGCGGCAAGTCCCACATTGGCTGGGGAATGGACTAATGGTTTGTTTATATGGACTTGGCAATCCTCCCCATGGCTATATTTTTGGGGTTGAGTTAGGCCCAAATAGTATCTTTAAGCAATGATTTTAGATGAGGTTGTAGCACACGAATTAGGGTAAAAGGCTAGTAGGTAGCAGAGGTTGGTCTTGCTTGTCCCTTCCATATTGAAAGTCGAGTATTTCTCCAATAGTATCTTGTCAGATCTAACATGATTTACAATTTTCATATTTTCTCTCAATCGCTTTGATATATTTTTCAAAGGAGTCGATTTTGAATTATCTACATTTTATTATTATAGGTAACTTTTATGAATGCGATAATTTGTGGTCAATTATGAAGTCATCTCGCCAAAGATACATCTCCGTAAATTGTCGCCTGATGGCACAAATTATTAACAAATGCACAAGCAATTTCGAGAGTAAAAAGTAATCTCCATTTGTAAATCAAACGCTCCACCGATCCCATCAAATTTTCTCACGCCTTTTTCATTATTTTTTCCATTTTTATTTTTATTATGTTTCCTTTCACTTTAATTTACTTTCTTTTTTTTCTTTTAAAACTTAAAGGAGGGATGAAATTAAAAATGTCAATCTTATAGATATATAATTATCAATAATTCATATTGAGAAAGAAAATACTAAGAAGAAGACTTAAGATAATGAATTTGTATTACCGCATTTAATAAATATATTTCATTCTTTTTTTTGTTATCTTTCTATTTTCTATTTTTTCTTTAATTAACTTAGAATATTTTACATTAATTTGTGCATATTAAGAGAATCATGATAAGAAATGATAGAAATAATTAATACATATTTGATTAGTAAAGATTAATATTCTTCAATAAAACTTATAATATTGATATTTAATTATATGTTAATATATTAATTTAATTAATTATAAAAATTAAAAAGTTACATTTTTTAAGAACATCATAGAATACATGTTGTGGAGAAAAATTAATATTATAAATTATGAATTTTTTTATATTGTGATTTTGGTTTTATTAAAAAAAATTATTAAGTCTAACTAAAAATTAATGGCATGCGATGTGAAAGAACAAGTCAATACTACTAAATCAAATAAATTAGAATCGAAAATATAAAAAATATAAAAAAACTAAAAAAAATAAAAAAAATAAAAAAAATAAAAAAAATAAAAAAAATAAAAAAAATAAAAAAAATAAAAAAAATAAAAAAAATAAAAAAAATAAAAAAAATATTAAATAAAAATAAAAGTAATAAAATAAGAAACTAAGACAAAGCTTCATTAAGCCTGCCAAAACAGAAAGAAAAAGGTGATTGATAGGGTGTAACTGGAAGGAAAAATATTTTTTCTTATATAATTTCTTATTTATTTAATAGGGTGCTGCATATATTTTCAAAAGATATTCTAAATTATTTATATATAATCTAGATAAATATTAGGAGGCGGGTTGAGGTAAAGATAAGGTGTATTAGATGGAGAAGTATACAAATCAATGCTAATGTCATTTGAAACTTGTTTTTCCTATTTCCATTAAGAAAGTTATTTTTCTCATTTCAAGTAACTTATTTTTTCACGAAAAATATTTTTAAAAAATTAACTAATAAAACGTCGATAATCGAAAACACCTATAAAGTAAACAGTAAAAAGAGCAATTTTCATAAATAGCACCTAAGTAAAGCATTTACGTAAAATAATTTCACTTTCAAATTTTGCAAAAAGTAGTTTTTTCGTTTGCTAATGATACAATCAAATAAATCCTAATGTCTCAATCTAAAATTCCCATCATAATAAACTTCGTTTAAATAGCGTGATATAATATCTTTATAACGGAATATGTGAATTCATTGGGAGTAAATCACGTGTCTTTGATCTAGCCCTTTTGTTTTTACTAGATTTAAAAGTTCAATCAAAATTTCATACCAAGATTGAATTTCCTCTCATTCATGAAAATTGCATATTTGAGAAAATTTTCTTTTATCTTTGTGTGTAGCATCATTATAATTTTGAAAGAATGTCCTATTATACACATCAAGCTATTATTCAAGCCGATTTAATTTTATATATATATATATATATATATATATATATATTATGATAATATGTGTTGATGCATTATATAATGCACTAATTTGATATCAGATTCCTAAGTATTATTCATATATTCAGTCTGTAGGAGTTTTTTTTATAGATACAATGACAAGAAGCCCAAAAATAATTTCTCTAAATGTGTATCTATATATTACTATAATTTAGATCTATATTTATTATTTAATGGGATATATTGTCATTAAGATTATAATTCAATTTGTATCTTATTTAATTTTTTTAGATACAATGCACAAGAAGGTAAAAATTATCTTCTTATCAATGTATCTATATTTACCTATACTCTAAATCTATATCATTATTTAGTGTGATACACTGAGTTTAAGATACACATAGTTCATAGAGTTGTTTTTTTTATTTAGATACATTGATAAAAGAATGTGAAAAATAGCTTATACACCATGCATATGATGTTTAATTTTTGTATCTATATTTAACTGATATCTAAGTTTTGTATCAAATTTTCACATAATGATAGTTACACATTCGATGTGTATCTAATAAATATGGATGATTTTGAAGGCACAACACTAAAATTTACCCAAAAATCACGGAGGAATGGATAATTGTGAGAGAATTGAAGAAAATCTTGAGAAATTTTGAAAGTGAAAAATTGGACAGTAAATTAGAGAGAAACATGTAAGGAATTGAGAGAATATAAAAAGTTGATACATGATAAATGCACAGTAAGTTGCTAATTATGTAATTATTTTATTAATTTTTATAATTTTTTAAAGTATTATTATATATTATAAATAGATAATTATGTTTACTTAGTTGTATAATTTTTCAACAAAAATAAGTCGTATGATGAAGTTGCTTGACTACAGAACCATGCCTGTTTGTTGGAGCAAATTGGATGATCGGGAAGAGAAGGAATATAATTACTTGTTGAACGACAGATGACACAGAAGTGGGTAGGCGCAGTTGGCTAGCGCGTAGGTCTCATAGCTTCTGAGTGATCCTGAGGTCGAGAGTTCGAGCCTCTCTCACCCCATTACCTTTTTTAAAATTTTCCATAACATGGATATTCTTATTAACTTCTTTGCACCATTCTTGTTTTTCTTCTTTGTATGTTATAGAATTGGATTTTCAAAATAAGGTATAATATTAAATAAATAAAAGAAGTAAAATATAAATTTTTAGAATATTAAATAAAAATGAAAAACATCACTTTTAAAATATTAAAATTAATGTTCAACGCAAAATCATTTGTTCAAATATACTAAATAATAATTATTTTATTCAAAGAATACTGAATATGACCAATTTTTAAAACAATAAAAAAATCTATGAGAGGATAAACTATCGTTTAAAGATTTGGTACTATTTCAAAGCAAATTGCATAACTCTGTCATTTTTCTTAGTGAAGGAGAAAGAAGTAAAAATTATTAATTTGTTCATTTTGTTTCAGGTTTATTTATTTTAAAAAAATTTTTTTAATTTTTTTATTTATTTTGGTTTTTTTTGTTTTTTAATTAAAATACAAAATAATATATTTGTATGATAATGTATTTTCACATTTTGTCCAAAAAAATTTATAAAGAAGAAAGACATCTCTGAGAGGAATACAATTGCATATACCATTTCCATTTAAATTGTAAATTAAAAGATTCAACTATGAATACATCTTTAAAATATATACATGTAACTTCTCAATTAAAATATATTATGTTAGCCCATATAATTGTTAGTAGATGGACCTTAGGGTTTTAGGTAGTCATATGGACATTAGGATTTTAGGTGTGCTAGTCCTAAGGAGCATTAGGATTTTAGGTAGTCCTATGGGCATTGGGATTTTAGGTAAATCATAGTCCTAGCGAGCATTAGGATTTAGTTTATGCCTACATGTGCACCCCTTCCCATTCTGCATCATTGCATTCAATTCTCGCCAGCCTTTTGATTCTTTCTTTTCTTTGTTATTCAATAAAACCCTTGTTATATATATCAACATGGTCGAGCTAAAATAACCAACTGGGGTACGGGGCACAGGCTCCTCGTTCGTGCTCCTGGGGCGAAGTCCCCGATTTTTTTTTTTTTTTTAAGTTGATGTTCTCCTGTAAGGTTTGAGCAGCTTCCGCTTAAATTCGTTGTTGGTTTGGCTTGCTTTTGGACGGCGTTGTATGATCGCGTTGCTGGCCTGGTTTCTGATTTGGACGCCATTTGGTTTGGCTCATTTGGACGTTCGTTGTTGGTTTGGTCGTTTTGAAGGCGTTGTTGGTTTGGCTTGATTTCACATGTTGGTTTGGTTTGATTTTGATTAGGTATTTTGTCTTTAATGCTGTTTCTGGGGTTGCCAACTTGTTGTATCTTACTTTGCTTTTAATAATATGGCTTTTGTTGTTGGAATTGACAAGGGATTTGGTACTTGCAAAGGGAGGTGAAACAAGGTATTGGAATTTGGGATTGTTGTGTTTCCGGGGGGGGAAATCGAGGCACGTGACGATACGATGCATTCCTAAGTGACGCCCCTCGTGTTTTGATCTCAGCTTGGTTACGCCGGCTTCTTGCGTATACGGGGTTCACATTTCTCGCCTACTCCTCTACATTGTGATAACAAGAGTGCGAGCGCAAATTGCAAGAACTCGTTTTTCCGCAGAGCGGACGATGCACATTGAGATTGATTGTCACTTCACTCGTCATCATCTCCACTCTAGACTATATCGTTTCCTTTGCTCCATCGCCACAGACATCGACCTTTTACGAAGGCCTGCCACGACGTTCGGTTTCGTTTGTGTGGGATAAACTCTCACTGCCATTAATTGTCGCATTATGAGTTTGAGAGGGGGAAACAAGAAGCTTCCATATAATTGTTAGTAGATGGGCATTAGGATTTTAGGTAGTCCTATGGGCATTAGAATTTTAGGTAGTCCTAACCCTATGGGCATTAGGATTTTAGGTAGTCCTATGGACATTAGGATTTTAGGTAATCATAGTCCCATGAGCATTAGGATTTTAGTTGTGCCTACATAGGCACAAAATAAATCCCAATGCTCATGGGACTATGATTACCTACTGTTCATAGATTACCTAGCCTTAATGCCCATAGGATTCACCTAAATCCTAATGCCCATAGGACTGACTCTGCAAATCCTAATGCCCATCACCTAAAATCAAAGAACTCGTTTTTCATGAGCGGACGATGCACATTGAGATTGATTGTCACTTCACTCGTCATCATCTCCAAACTTCTGGACTATATCGTCTCTTTGTTCCATCAAACTTTGCAGACACGACCTTACGAAGGCCTCGCCGACGCTCCTATTGCTTGTGTGACAAACTCTCAATGCTTATTACCGTCGCATTATGAGTTTGAGGGGGAATGTTAGCCCATATAATTGTTAGTAGATGGACCTGAGGGTTTTAGGTAGTCCTATGGACATTAGGATTTTAGGTGTGCTAGTCCTAGAGCATTAGGATTTTAGGTAGTCCTATGGGCATTAGGATTTTAGGTAACTATAGTCCTAAGAGCATTAGGATTTTAGTTTATGCCTATATATGTGCACCCCTTCCCCATTCTAGACTGATCGCATTCAATTCTCGGCTAGCCTTTTGATTCTTTCTTTCTTGTTATTCAATAAAACCCTTGTTATATATCAACATATTAATAGTTTTACAAATTTAATAAAACAGAGGTTTCATACATATCTAGCAATACAAACACTTTCTAAACACGATTTTATGAAAATATAATGACAAGAATATAATAGAATATAGATCTATGAATTTTTTATCTTTATGGGTGTCACACTCTGTAAAATAATTCATGTAAATAGAGGTAACATCTTCGAATAAGAGAGATGGTCAAATATTTCTAATTTAAACTTTTAAGGAATCAAAGAGTAATATCTTATAACTTTTTTCTCTTTCAGCACACTCAATAATGTTCTTTTTGTATACTCTTAACGATCAATACTCTAAAAGCTACACCATCAAATGAGAAATCAAACGTAATGATAAGAAAAAAGAAAAAAAAAAGAAGAGAAAGATCAATATATAGTCATTAATATTCATTACTTACCCGAAAATTGAAAGAATTCCTTTAAAACAAAAGTGATTTATCTTCACGTGCCATAAATTTTCTGCGTGTCCTCAAGCACATAATCTCGCAAAGAGTCTTTTGCTCCTTTGTTCTCCCCTTGCTTCTATAAGTGTAGAGTGATCTTCATGATCTTCATTTACAACAATTCTTTATTACCTTCATAATTTTCTATCTTTATTGATATTAATTTTATAGTTATAGATAAACATTATAACCTATTATAAACTCGTATAAATATAATTTTAAAAAAATTTATTAGAGAAATAGGTAAATAAAGCCAAAAAAATATCACAAAAGATAAATAGGAATGAAGATCATAAAAGCATGTCACATCAACATGCTTATAACCTCCTCTTATATATATATTATATATACATATAAATAAATTATTGGCATGCATACTTCAAAAGGATTGAATGGTGCACTTGATTGGATGCTAAATTATTTATCTAAAGAAATATAGATCAATTCTCATTTAATACATTTTTTTTTCTTTTATTAGTGGTACACCCATATTCTAGAAATTGTAGATCCGTCTCTCAACAAGTGAGAACATAATATCGTGTTGATGGATCTATGTTTTACGTAATTAATATACAGGGATAGACACAACACATTTAGTTATGTGTTCTTCGAACTCAATAATTTTTATTCAAATTTTGTGTATATATTAAAAGACTCACTTATAAATTGATAGAAATAAAATAAATTATGATAAAATTCTAAATTCGAAATCATAAAATTCAAATCGTGAATTTATTTCTTAAACTTTTCATGGGATCAGAATCAGATAGCCTGGAATAATATTTTTTTGGCTACAAG
>JACEIK010011211.1:6921-29288 GCA_018107945.1 Datura stramonium
CTGGAGAACCCTAGGGAGAGATGCTGGGTCTTATAAAACCCTTGGTGGTATCTACCCGTGCTATGCACTGTCCCAACCATATCTCGGATTCAAACCACAAATGAAAAGGGAAAGTCGTTCTAGGTTCCAATAGGTCGTTGAACCAGTCATTGTTTCCCTCTTATGAAAATCTAAACTCCTTCACAATGAGCCTAACCACGACTTGTAGTGTCCTACAATGATCATGGTTCCCTTCCGTCGTCTCCACTGAAAAGTCCACTATCTTACCATGACTCTAGACAACGAGTCGTCCTTCCTCAAAACGGGTCGTTGTGATGCCCGTTGTCTACACTATCACCAGGCCTAACCCCATTCCACGACTGCTCACAACGGCTCGTGGTTACTTACCAAGAGTCGTTGTACCTCTTGTTTTGGAACTTTTTCCCAACTTTTAGCAGTTTTGCATTTTAGCTTCCCGGGTCTACTCCTAGGCAGTTCCGGGGTATTGCACGACTCGTGCTATGTGATGACAGGTTGTCCTATCTAGTTGTTGTTCGAAGAATTAGAAAGTAACAACTTAGCTCCAAGAGTAACGGATGGATCCATGATGAGTTGGTAATTTACCAACTCATTAGGCTTTTAAGCATGAGCTTTTTCTTTGTTTTCAACTCAGTTAGATTTTTATGATTTTCCTCTTTGATTTTATAGGTATTAAATGTGAAAAAGGAAGAAAATGAATTGAATATAAAGCAATGTTGCAAGAAGCAGAAGACCTGCGTGCAACATTTGAGCACCTGTGAAATGCAGGTGCCACGCAAAATGTACCGGCTTGAAATTGAAGAGCACCTACAAAGTGCAGATGGGTACCTATGAAACACATGTGCTACCGCAAAATACAATAAAGCTTATTTGACTAGACCTGCGGAAGACCCACATTTCACAGATGGGTGCTATGCAAGTGAGCTCCATGCTGACAGAGGTAAAATTGTCCAACTCTGGCACAAGATACTTTGGATGCTTTTAAGGGAAAATATGGGAATCTGTTCACAAGGAAAAGGAGTAGAATTTTCTTAATTTTATACACCCTTGATAATAGGAGAAAAACAACTTTTTGTATACATCATGTTATAGAGAGAGAAAGATAGAGAGAAGTTAGCGCTTTTCTTTCTTCTTCTTCAAGTAGCTACGGCAAAACCCACCATTGAAGCACATTTTAAATCTTGAGTTTTCTAATCAATAATGAATGTTGAGGAATCATTTATTGGTATTATCTTCTTATCTTCATTCATTAGTAGCTTATTGCTAGGGGTGTGTGCTTGATAAGGGCTAGAATGGATTAGCTGTTTTTTTTAGTCTTAGATTCACTTATCTAGCATGAATCTATTGCTTTCTATGATTTTAAATGAAATATTTATAGTTACAAACATAAATTTGTTTACTTATCTTCTTTTGCTTGAGAAAGAGAAGTAGGATTTGGATGAGAAAGCAATAGTGGGGAATTGAATTTTGAAGGTGTAGGGTTGGGCTAGAGATAGCCAATACCCATTTTAATAGTTCATTCAAGAGTTGAGGCTAGAAATAGCTCAACCCTTCTCCAAGTTAACGTGTCTATGTTGTTATGCGACCTTGGGGTTCGAGAGAACTCAAGTAAAATGTAACAAAGTGGTTGAGAAATATTGGGTGTATCCTTTTCCATGACTATTCATGCTTATAATTGGTTCTTTAGACTTAGCAATTAACCCCAATTCTATCAATGCCCTGTCAATAGGGCATCCCTAGTACTTACTCTCATCTTTTCTTCAATTCGCATTGCCCTATTTTGTTATTGCTTTTAGATTCATATAGTGATCTTACTTTCCCCCAAAATTTACTTTACAAGTTACTATACAATGATGCTAGTTAGTTTCGATTAATTCACGACTTTAGTAGCAATCATTACTCATTCCTTGTGGATTCAACCCCAACTCATAGTTGGGTAAATTATATTGCATACGACTGTGTACACTCTTTCACTTTGAGAAGTGGATTTGGACGTTATCAATTTTGGCGCTGTTGCCGGGGAATGCGCATTGATAGACTAGAGTTGTTTGTTGATTTTAACTAGTTAAGCATCTTGTTTGCCTTTACGTTAGTTGTTGTTTTTGCTGCTTGTTTAGATTGAACTTCATAAGCCAATACTCTCAAGTAGGTTCTATGGACGGCCACATGTATGATGATGATGATGAGCCTATGTTGCCCTATGTATCTGGTGCTATTTGCCTACTACCTACATTAGTGAATGTCTTCTTCCCTATGATGAGCACCATTCTACACTTGTTGACAATGAAGGGATTATTCTGTGGGCAACCAATAGACACCTCAACATTTTTCTTGAAATTTGCTAACCCTTTAATATTACCAACATCGGCCAAGATTCAATTCGGATGAGGCTTTTCCCATTCTCTTTAACGGGGTAAGCCACTATTTGGTTAGAAGAGTTTCCCCCCTGGGTCAATCACTTTATAATAGGACCTGACAGAGGCATTTTTGGACAGATTCTTCCCTCCCTCAAGGATGCTTCAATTGAGGGACAAGATTACCAATTTTAGACAGCTTCCAGGAGAGCAATAGCATGAGGTTTGGCTCCATTTTAAAGAAAAGGTTGCGATATGCCCCAACCATGATTTTTCGGATGGAGTCTTACTTCAAAGCTTCTATTATTCCCTCGACTCGATCAACAGGTTGGTGGCCAATAACATTGCTAATGGGTCCCTTATGGGCCAAACATATAGAATAGCCAAATCTCTTCTTTATCGTATGACCAAAACAAATAGATCATGGCACACTAAAGACACTGAGGTGTCCCTAAGTGATGCCGCTTCCAACCTTTTAACCACTGAAATGAGAAGGCGTGATGAAACCTTGCAAAGATGATGACCCACCGTGAGGTAATGACTAAACATGTTATGTGGGCGGGAGCCAAGAGTGTGAATGTTGTAGGGACCCAAGGGCATGGTCAATATGAGGGAGATATTTCACCTCCTAGATACGATGAGGAATGCCAATACATGGTGGGTCAAATGGTGGGTTCTCTTCAAGTGTACCAAGGTTCCAACCAAGGCCCTTGGCGCCCTCATGATGAAAATCAAGGTTGGAGAATTCATGAAAATCAAAATTGGAATGATAGAAATGATAGATGGGGTAACAGGGAGAAAAATCATGAGGGGCATCATAGAATCTCAAATCCATACATACCTCCTCACAAAGAGGATGCGACTTAAATGCAATCAGGGGTAAGTGATGTTGGCAATTCAAAAATCGAGGAGGTGTTGGCTAGGGTGTTGAAAAAAGTAGAGTCCATCAATAGTGGAGTGAAAGAATTAAAAGAGGAGGTGTCTAACCTTGCCTAGCCTATGAGATCCCATCCAGCCTCCATCAAGCATTTAGAGGCTCAAATGACCCATCTCTCAATCCAAATGAACCCCCGGATGAAAGGAGCCCTTCCGAGTGACACTATACCTAATCCAGAAAAGGATAACTATTGCATGGCTATAGTCACGAGGTGTCGAAAAGTTGTAGCTAATACTGGTGTTAAGGCCAATAAAGTTTTTGATCCTAAAGCAAGTGATGAAGTGAGTGACAAAGTTCCAAGAGCAATAATTTGTGTTGACATGAGGAAGAACTAGAGGAGGAAGGAGTGGATTTTCCTCAAGAGAATGTTTCTATTGAGAAAGAGGGTGATTTAACTCTCAATACAAAAGGACAAGAACCTAGAATTCCACCCCCATACCCTTAGTGATTGGCTAAAAATAAGAAGGACAACCAACTTCAAAAATTTATTGACATGTTCAGTAAGTTGTCCATAAATATACTGCTTATACATTGCTCCAAATGCCTGGCTATGCCAAATTTATGAAGGAGCTGTTGAAAAAGAAGAAGATTATGGATGCAAGCACATTGGAGTTGTCACACCATTATAGTTCCGTGATGGCTAGCAATCTTGCTCCTAAGAGAGAGGACCTTGGGGCATTCACTATTTCATGCACTATTGGATTGTGTATGTTTAAAAAAGCGTTATGTGATCTTGGAGCGAGTATTAACTTATTGCCTCTCGTGATTTTCAAAATGTTAGGTTTGGGGAGTCCCAAAACCTACAACAATGAGGTTGTTAATGATTGATCACTCTATAAAGCGCCCCTTAGGAGTGTTAGAGTATGTGTTGGTTAAAGTTGATAAATTTATCCTTCCAGCCGACTTTGTCGTGTTGGATTGCGATATGGATGCTGAGGTGCCCATAATCTTGGGGCGACCACTGTTGGCTACGGGGAGATAATTAGTTGATGTAGATATGGGGGCCGGGTTGAAGTTTAGAGTTCATGGTGAGGAAGCCACATTTAATGTTTTCCAACCAATGCAACCCCCTGATGAGTTCAAGGTGATTGCGGTTCTTGAGGAAGAAGATGAGCAAGGGAGCGAATTTGATGAGGGAGTTAATACAGAGAATGACTCTCCGGATGATTGATGAGTGGATGATGAATCCGTTGTGCCACGATGTTAAATAAGCTGCTTCTTGTGAGGCAACCCAAGTGCTTTTGAATTTATTTGCATTTTAATTTCTTATTATTTTCATTTGTAGGAAAAACAGGGTACGACTACATGGGACTTGTGAAATGCAGGTACCAAAGTGCTAGATGCAGTTCAAATGTAGACATGAACAAGAAAGGATGAGACAAATAAGGGATTCTATGCCTCACTTGTGAAACGTAGGTCTAGTGCAGAACCAAACTAGAATACCTAATAAAAACTAAAAAAAAGGAGATAACCTGCGACAAACCTGTGAAATGCAAGTATAGCGCAAGAAAGAGGTAGTGCACTAGGCAGGAACTAGGAAACCTACACTGGGAACTGCGCTTTGCAGGTGGCTATCTATGAACGCAGGTCTAGCGCAGGTGCAGGTATGAGGGAATTTAAAATTTTTGACTGACCCGTTGATCGAATCCATCCCATGGCCGACCCAAGTCTAAAAAACTCCTCCCTACTTCCTAAAACCCCCCATTTTCTTCACCATTTTCCATTCCCATAATCCTTGGTGATTTTAGTACATTAGCCAGCACACTAGTATTTCTAGTTTCTTGACCCATGTTTTTCCCATTACCCCTCATGTGTTTGTCATTCTCGTGTTAGCTTCGATTATTGTGGGTATTGTGGGGGAGTTTCTAATTGTAATCATATGGGTATAGATTTTTGTTCATAATGCTAGATCTATTACATGTGCTTGTATGCCTTGAAATATTAGTTGGGGATGAAATTTGAGTAACCCATGTGCTTGGAACGTATGATTTTTCCTGATGATAGATACGGTGAGTCTTTCTTAAGAAAAAATCATCATTCTTTTGAAAACCACAGAAAACACGACTTATATGAATAACCCGATGACATACAAATTCTAAAAGTAGGATTTTTGGCAAGCAATAAACACTTAAATAATACAATTTTTGTGCTTTATGATGAATGATAATGTGATATTATGACTGACTTGGGTGAATTTTGTATTTAATTTGCTAAATTTGGGTTGTCTTGGGCACTTGACATTCCCGATGATAGACGGGGTAACATCCATCTTAAGAGAAGGTGTTGAGTGCTCCCAATGGTCTTTATAGATGTCAAAATGGTTAATAAACCGTTCGGGGAAGTTGAGTACCCATTAGATATTGGTTGGTTTCATACTTGTGAAAAATAGACATGAAATTCGATGTTTTCTATTGCATAGAACCTATGAATCGCGGATGGAAATCTGCGGAATGCAGGTTTCAATGCAGGAGAGGGTTTAAGCTTCAGGTGCACTATCCCATCCTGCGCTGAACCTAGAAACCGCGGATCACCTCCTACAAAATGTAGGTGCAACGCTAGGGGCCTTGTAATTTTCTAAGAATCTTCCTAGTACCTTCAACGAACCTGCGAACTGTGGTTCTCGATCTATGAAATGCAGGTCCAGCACCGGTGCCTCCAGTGATTCAAAAATTGTGTTCCATCTTTTTTTGATATCCAATCTCTTTTCCTTTTCTTTCTTCACTCCACATAGTTGTTTGCTTTTATTTTTCTAATGCCTTATACAAAAGGATGTTAGTGGTGTGTGGTGCTCACATGGTGTTGCAGGAGAATGACATAATCCAGGCATCGGGATACAGGGATGTAATACCCCAAAAATCCTAAGATTTGACCCGAGATTTAAAATGGAGAAATAGAAATTTTTGAACTAGGTAACAGGACGAGTCATCTAGTGACCGGTTAGGAACCCCACGAGTCATTAAGTGACCCTTGGGGAGAGGCTGGTACTTCATTGAAATGTTTAAGTTGGGTTGACCACGGGTGTGATCACGAGTCGGGGTTAGCCTCACAACCCGTTAAGTCACCCGTGGTCAAAGAAGGTTGAAGTGAGAAGGAAAGTTAGATAGTGCACCTAACGCATCATCACCACGACTCGTGGTGTCCCCTGTGATGACACCTCAGTTGATTTTTGGCAGCGAAAAGGACGGGAGGTGACCACGAGTCGTGGTCACCGGCAATGATTCATTAAGTGCCGCGTGGTGACCATCAGGATGTAATTTCTAGTGAAGACGATGAAGGTAGAACACAAGTCGTGGCCAGGGATGAAGACTCGTCCAGTCCCTCATTGGGACTGGCAGTCTGTTTTTCCTTGCAAGTTTAGTAAGGGATTTTTCGTAATTTCTATGTTTCTAAAGCCTAAAATACGTTGTTTTAAGCCCAGAATAGAGGGTATTAAGATGGGTCAAGTAATTCTAGCCTATTCAAAATTCATGCATGCAAGATTGAGGGTCCAGAGAGTGATCAAGCATAGTTCATCAAGGTTCTTCCTCAATTCTTCTTCAATTTCCTTTGGGTGATGAAGGAAAAGAGTAGAATCAACTTACCCAGGTATGTGAGGCTATGAATGAGAGTCCCTTTCACTCTCATGCCCTAAACGTTTCTCAAATTTCAATAATTCCAATTCTAAAAGTCAAGTTTCATGATCCATGAAGTTTATGTCAATTCTTGTGAAATTCGATATGATATATCGATGGGTCAATCTCCTTCATGTATTAAGTTATGTTTTATGATCTATGGGACTATTTTATGACTATTTTGAATATAAATTTATAGATTTGAATTTAAATCCAATTATGCCCAATTGTGTATGTTCTTATTAAAAGTCAAGTTATGATTTCATTATGATCTTGATCTAAATTTTCCCAACTATGATTTATGCCTTATGATAGGATTTCTCTCAATTACTTATCATGGATTTATGAAATATCAAGTGTATACATGTTTTACAAATATTCATTAATTTCATGATTTATAGACTTATGATTATGGCCGACTCACAGGCCTTATTACATGTCTAGTTCACATATTTCAAGCATTCTTTTGATTATTATGATTTAAACTAGCCATGAATCTCATGTATGTTTTCTATACTATAATATGAGCACTATATATATTTTTGAAGTAGTATTTAACACCGAGTAGTTTCGGGGTCTAAGCATAACCCTAGTCTCAAAACTACGTGCCAACGTAGCCACGATGGGACCTCCCTTGAGACTGTCCCGTTTTTCCCGAATGGGCCTTTAGTTGTTATATCAAACCTCTTTTCATGGTTCTGCCCTTGGAAAGGTACGAACACCCTCCTGACTAGGGGTTTACAGGTCGGGCTCCATACGTGCTCATAGGGGGTATGTCGGTTATAAGAATCTCCCACTGTTCCTCATGATTTATGCATAGTTATGATTATGTACTTTTGCTCAAGTCATGTTTAGTAAAGCTCTTCTCTTATTATTATGAGTATGACTGATTTACAAATGTTTTGAAAACCTTGAGCCCTTATATTTACATTATGGTATTTACGTTATGATCATGTTGTCCTACTTTTATGAACTCTTATGTATTTTATCTATCCGTTTTACTTACCTTGCATATTCGGTACATTCCAAGTACTGACCGCATACTTTATGTTGTATTGTATTATGATACAAGCTCCGATATCCAGGCTCAGTCCCGCCGATAGTAAGATTCCTGGAGTTAGCTTTCCTTAGTCTCAGTTGGTGAATCCTCATCTTACGAGGGCCCTTCTTATCAGTTGTATTTCTTCTTTCAGTTTTCAAACTATGGAGAGTTAGACGGGATCTTGTCCCATCAACTCATCAGTGTTAGAGGCTTTTTCGGACATAGTTGTATTCAGCTTTAGACTTGTGCATATAATTAGATGTTATGCTTGTTAGACTTCCATTATGCTATTTATGATGATCTTCCACTTAATTATGATTGTGTTAGATGTATGTTCATGCCATGGGTCGATTTGGAGCCTCTCGGGGTTCCTTGTCCTGTGTCTTAATCCGGGCCTATGTTTGGGCCATGGAGAAAGTTCAGCTTATAAGGGACAGTTTAAAAATAGCTCAGAGTCGCCAAAGGTGCTATGCAGATGTGAGAAGAACATAACTTGAGTTTGCAGTCGAAGACTGGGTGTTTCTAAAGGTGTCTCCCATGAAGGGAGTGATGAGGTTCTGAAAGAAAGGGAAACTCAGTCCCTGTTATGTTTGTCCATATAGGATTGTGAAACGGGTTGGCAAGGTAGCATATGAACTGGAGTTTCCCTCAGAATTAGCCTCAGTCCATCCAATTCTTCATGTATCGCTCTTAAAGAAGTGTTTGCGTGATCCAGCTCTAGTTGTTCCAATGGAAAGCATAGATGTGAAGGACAACCTTAGTTATGAGGAGGTTCCGGTGGAAATACTAGATCGTTAGGATCGAAAGCTAAGAAACAAAGAAGTAGCTTCAGTCAAGGTTTTATGGAGGAATCAGCATGTTGAGGGATCTATGTGGGAAGCCGACGCAGACATGATGGCTAAACCCGCATCTATTCCCTTTCGGCTCAGTTTCAGTTTGAGGTGTCAGTTTCCTCCTTAATACTCTATTCAGTTTCATGTTCAGCCCATGTGCCCCAGTTTCTTTCATGTCAATGAATGTGTGTGTGATTCGGGAATTTAGTTCAGTCATGTAGTTCAAATTGGAGTCAGTCACTTCATCAGTATTCAACATGTATGTTCAATATTTGGGTATAATTATTGCATTTCTCTTCTTTTCAGTGTGTTTTTCCAGATTCGAGGATGAATGTTCCCAAGAGGGAGATATTATAATATCTCAATAACCCTAAGATCAGACCCGGGAGTTGAGACGAAGAAAACAGGATTTTCTGTACCAGATCATAGGACGAGTCATCTAGTGACCCGTCAGGAACCCCATGAGTCGTTAAGGGACCCGTGGGGATAGGCTGGGACTTGGTTGAAATTTTTAAGTTGGGGTAACCACGGGTGTGATCACGAGTTGTGGTCAGCCCCACGACCCGTTAAGTCACCCATGGTCAAAGAAGGTTGAAGTGAGAAGGAAAGTTAGACAGTGCACCTAAAGGGTAATCTCCACGACTCTTCGGGTACACCACGAGTCGTGGTGTCCCCTGTGGTGACACCCCAGTTGATTTTTGACAGTGAGAAGGACGGGAGGTGACCACGAGTCGTGGTCACGAAAATAATTCGTTAAGTGCCTCGTGGTGACCATCAAGATGTAATTTCCAGTGAAGACAATGAAGACAAACCACGAGTCGTGCCCAGGGATGACGACTCGTCCATTCCCTCATTGGGACTGGTAGTCTATTTTTTCCTGCGAGTTTAGTAAGGGATTTTCCGTATATTTATGTTCCTAAAGTCTAAATTACGCCATTTTAAGCCCAGAATAGAGGGTATTAAGATGGGTCAAGTCATTCTAACCTATTGAAAACTCATGCATGCGAGTTTGAGGGTTTAGAGAGTGATCAAACATAGTTCATCAAGGTTCTTCCTCAGTTCTTCTTCAATTTCCTTTGGGTGAACAAGAAAGAGAGTAGAATCAACTTACCCAGGTATGTAAGGCCATGAGTGAGAGTCCTTTTACTCTCATTCCGTAAACTCTTCTCAAATTTTATGAATTTCAATTCTAAAAGTCAAGTTTCATGACCCATGAAGTTTATGTCAATTCTTGTAAAATTTGATATGATCTATTGATGGGTCAATCTCCTTCACGTATTAAGTTATGTTTTATGATCAATGGACAGATTTTATGACTATTTTGAATATAAATTTATAGATTTGAATTTAAATTCAGTTATTCCTAATTATGTATGTTCTTATGAAAAGTCAAGTTATGATTTCATTATGATCTTGTTCTAAATTATCCCAATTATGATTTATGCCTTATGATATGATTTCTCTCAATTACTTGCCATGGATTTATGAAATGTCAAGTGTATACATGTTTTACAACTATGCATGAATTTCATGATTTATAGACTTATGATTATGGACGACTCATAGGCCTTATTACATGGCTAGTTCACGTATTTCAAGCATGCTTATGATTGTTATGATTTAAACTAGCCATGAATCTCATGTATGTTTTCTCTACTATAATATGAGCACTATATATATTTTGGGAGTAGTATTTAACACCAAGTAGATTCAGGGTCTAAGCATACCCCGAGTCTCAGAACTATGTGCCAATATAGCCATGATGGGACCTCCCTTGAGACTGTCCCGTTTGCCCGAATGGGCCTTTCATTGTGATATCACACCTATTTTCATGGTTCTATCCTTGGCAAGGTGCGAACACCCTCCTGACTAGGGGTTTACAGGTCGAGCTCCATGTGTGCTCATATGGGGTATGTCAGTTATAAGAATCTCCCACTGTTCCTCATGATTTATGCATAGTTATGATTATGTACTTTGACTCAAGTCATGTTTAGTAAAGCTCTTCTCTTATGATTATGAGTATGACTAATTTACAAATGTTTGGAAAACCTTGAGCCCTTATGTTGACATTATAATATTTACGTTATGATCATGTTGTCCTACTCGTATGAACTCTTAAGTATTTTAACTGTCCATTTTATTTACCTTGCATTCTCGGTACATTTCAAGTACTGACCACATACTTTATGTTGTATCTTCTTATGATATAGGCTCCGATATTCAGGCTCAGTCCCACCGATAGTCAGATTCCCAGAGTTTGCTTCCTCAGTCTCAATTGGTGAGTCCTCATCTTGCGAGGGCCCTTCTTATCAGTTGTATTTCGTCTTTCAGTTTTCAAACTATGGAGAGTTAGTTGGGGTCTTGTCCCATCAACTCATCAGTGTTAGAGTCTTTTTCGGACATAGTTGTATGCAGCTTTAGACTTGTGCATGTAATCAGATGTTATGCTTGTTAGACTTCCGTTATGCGATTTATGATGATCTTCCGCTTAATTATGATTGAGTTAGATGTATGTTCATGCATGGGTCGACTTGGAGCCTCTCAGGGTTCTTTGTCCTGTGTCTTGATTCGAGCCTATGTTCGGGTCATGACAAGTGAAAGCTCCTATGGTGGCTGCCCCATCCCAGGAAGCAGAGTAGAAGAGGCCAAGATAATCGTTCAACTCGTCTTTGGGTTTGATAAAATGGAAGCTTATTATGTGTCCTTCAGGAGAAATGGTCCATAACAGTGGAGGCTCGATTTGAGGTCGACTGTTTCAAGGACGACTTCCCCAATATTTACAAACAATTTCAAATTCGTGAATGGGAGCCATTCACTATGCCTTTGGACCCTTACTTCCCAGAGTTGGATAGGGAGAGTTTTATGCCTTATATAGGGCATGACTGGACCTCTTAAAGCACAGAGGCCGAGTGGACATGATGCCTTGCTTATCATCTGTGTTAGTACGAGGCCAAGAAGTTATCATCACCCCAAAAGACATCATTTCTATTTATTGGGCTGATCCGGGGCGTCCAGGTTTAGCGTTCACAAGAAAACTAGAGGACAAGGACAATCAATTTACATGGGTGCCAGCATCATCGCTGAAGGTCAACCTTAGTTGGCTGTGTTGAAAGGCGAAATTCATCGCCATGAGCTTAAATTTGAAGTTCGTATGTGGCATGACTTAGTGTACGCCTGCATCATTCCCTCCAAAAACACAATGCATGTTCCCATTGAGGTGGCCATCCTTATAGCATGCATCATGGATCGCAGACATATTAATGTGGGGGATATCAACACGGAGCAATTCAAGCGGAAGGCTAGGCAAAAGGCCACCTCTATGCCTTACCCCATCCTCATTAGTTTGCTTTGCCTCTGGTCCAACTGTCTAATATTCCCACCATTGGACAAGACAAAGAGAGCTGAGGGAGTGATCACTCTAGCTACCAAAAGGGATAAGGATGCTCCACATTCTAAGCTGCCTAAGTTGACTTTGGGACCGAATACTCCTCCCCCTTCTGTATCATCCAACAATGCCTCTATTTCTCCACAAGAAGATAGTAATAGCTCACGACCAGCAAGGGGTCTCCTGAAAATGGCACAAATGACCTGTTCTCGTAATGCTCAACTGTTGAAGTTGGCCAAAGCCATCCCTCCCATGATTCAGCAGGCCATCAAAATGGCTATGAAGCCTATGGTTGATGAATTAGAAGGTTTATGTGCTAGAGTGGAAGTGTTAAAGAATGAATTTGATTCCATAAGGGAGAAAGTGGACAGACGCAAACAATTTATGTCACTTAGAGAGATTGATCTGAACATCCCAGCAACAGAAAATGCACCACCTATTGAGAATAGGAGTCCTCCAGCTGATTGGTGTGTGGGATATGGTAGCTCATCCGAGGTGGTGTTGGATGAAGAGGTGTATCACAACCAACTGCCTCTCCCTAAGTTGATCACTATTCATGAGGTGGCGACCCCAGGTGATCCATACTAGGTACCTCCAATTTACTCTTATCACGAGAGCCAAACTTTTCCAGATCGCTGGAGAGTCTCTTCTCCCGACAAGCCACTTGAACTCCCACTAGATTGGCTGATCCCTCCAATACCCATGCAAACTTTAGGGCACCTCCCATGATGGACCACTTTACTACTATGTCATCACTCAGGGAACCCTCCTTCTCTCTTTTTCTCTTAATGTGCCTTTGGGACAATGCACGAATTTTTGTGGGGGAGGGGAATGCCCATGCAGGGCTTGCTATATACTGAATGTCCTTGTTGAACTTTCTTTGAAATGACTTTTTTGTTTCTATTGTGTTGACAATGTGATTACCATTGATGGGTTTGGTTTACTTTGCCAAATTTTACATGACCCATGTTTTATAATCGTCTTTGTTTATAGTGGATAGCAACTAAACTCCAAGGGTTTTGTTTATTCCATGGTTCTTTCCAAAGGAGAAAAATTATATTTTCTTCTTTTGTTGTTGAGCCGGATAGCATTTTCCTATGATAGATTGAGAGGCGACTTTCTTAAGGAAAAATGCCAAGTCTAGAGTCTTTTGTTGAACTTGTTTTAAGAGGTACCACCAAAAATTTTTTAATTGGCATTGCAAATGAGTTTTGAGATAAAAAGGGAACATGAAATTGCAAATAAGCATTATATTTTCATGGGTTGCACACTCTTTGATTCATATGCTAGCTTGTCTAAAATCATACTGTTGATGTGTTCTTGAAAATTTGCAAACTCTTTGGATTGTGATGCCTTGTGTGGTGAGGTCTTTAGCTAAATTCTCATGTATGCATAATTGTCTAGAACTTGCCCTATGTAACACCCCAAAATCCCCTTAGATCATACCCGAGACTTATAGTAGAAAACAACAAAAAATGGCACCAGGGCCATTCAAAGAGTCAAAGGACGACTCGTCCTTCCTCCTACGGGACGTTGTATGTGGCTGTTGGATCAGTTCTAGTGAACTGCCAAAAGTTGGACTAGAATTGACTAGTGGATTGTATATACGCTTGATTGTATAATTCATTGTTTGGAGTATTTGAATTAGGTTTAGAGAGTAATTCAGAGACAACATAAGAAACCACGACTCGTACCAGGGAGGTACAGGTTGTACTAAAGGGTCATAGGAAGGGAGTTCAGAGAATTTTTTTAGGGGAGGATCAATACCTGCAATGACTTAGAATGAGTCGTAATATGATGGGATGAATCATCATTTTCTTCGTTAGTTAAGATATTGTAATGCCTCAAACTTTTGGGCTAAGCTTGAAACTGTTCCAGGTCTGTGGATAGACCCGAACTTGATGAATTTATGAAAACAAGGTGTTAAGATCAATTATTTAGTGTAAGAAGTACATTTCATGCAAATTAAGGTCATAAGGAACCTCAAGCGCAAAGTTGAGTTGAGAGCCTTCTTACGGATTGAGTTTTTGTATAAGTTCTTATAAGGGTCAACCCCAAACGACCATTGCTCCTATTTTTAGAAAGTGTTTTTTGGTGATTCAACCCGTTAAATTAAAGCCCCTTGAGTCTTTTTTCCAATGCATGTGACCTTGCGTCAATAGATGTTCGGAGTAAAATGTTATGAGCAGTTTACTAAAGACGCACCATGCATTGGATGAACCTCAGTACGGGTCGTCCTATCAAACAACGATCCGTCCCTTTGGTCATTGTTTTTGCCAGTTTCAGGTCTTTTTTCGATAGCTTGGGGGTATTTTGGTGAACTCCTATGCTTTTTACCCCTAAATGACATCGTTTTGGGCTTCCTAAAGTTCAGATTAAAGGGATTAACCTGGCCTAAATCCTCACCCTCTCCAAAAAAATGATAGTTGGAATTTCCTCTCAAGATCAAAGCTAGGATTCTTCATGAAACCTCTTCAAATCTTCTTGGGTTTTTCAAAGGAAAATCTAGGAGTCAATTACCCAGGTATGTAGGGTTATGAATGTGAGAAAATCTTTCACCCTCATTCCCTTATAAGTTCAAATTTATGATTTCTACCTACTAAATCAAGATTTCAATTTCACCCTCAATTTGACTCTCAATTTACCTACTAAATCAAGATTTCATGTTTATGAAGATAAATGTGCTTTCATGCATGATTTATGAATTTCAAGCTTATCTCAAGCTTGTTTATGAATCTAATGATCTCAAATAGATCATGTACGTCAAGTATGTTTCATGATTATGATATGAGCACTATATATGTTTTGAGAGTAGTACTTAACACTGAGTAAGCCGGGGTTCCAGTGCACTCAGGTCTCAGTACTACATGCTAATGTAGCCATGATGGGGTCCTCCACAAGAGTGTCTTCCATGCCCGAATGGGCCACCCCTGAGTTATATCATGCCTTTTCATGGTTCTACCCTTGGCAAGGTACAGACACCCTCTCGACTATGGATTTATAGGTGGGGTTCCATATATGCTCACGTGGGGTATGTTGGCTATAAGAATTTCCCACTGTTCTTTATGTTTTTCGTTACTCATGTTTATGATTTATGATATTATGTTTATTAGCATATTTGACCCATTGATCAGTTTATGAGATTTCATTTATGATTTCAAGAATGACAAACTAGATAATCTCTATTTCTAAACTTTGGGTCATTATTTGTAGATTGTGATGAATTGCTTATGAATATGCATACTTTGAATTTATATCTTTTAGCATGTTGTCCTTACTCTCATGATCTATTTTGATTTACATGCATGATTTCATACTATCGTTTTACTAGAATGTTTTACTCACCTTACATACTTAGTGCATTCAAAGTACTGACCGTGTACCCTATGCTATATCATTTCATGATATAGATCCAAGTACTCAGACTCAGCTTGCAGTTAGAAATGTTCTAGATTAAAATAGCTAGCAAGGATGAGTCCTCATCTTTCGAGGACTAGAGTTATCTACTTCATATCAGTTCTTTTACCTCATTTTAGTTTCAAACTTTGGAGTTAGCTTGGGGCTTTTCCCAACAGCTCATCAGTTAGTAGAGGCTTTCAGACATTGAGTTAGCATGTTCAACTTTGTGACTCAGTTTTTACATTATCTGATTATCTTATTATCCATAAGGGAATATCTGACATTTCAGTTAGCTTCCGCTTAGTTTTCCTTATAAGTTATATTGTGCTAGTAATATGCCACACCATGGGTTAGTTTGGAGCCATTCGTGGTTCTAGGCCCCGTGTCTCGATGCAGGGTCTATGCTCGGGTCGTGACAAACAGTGTATCAGAGCATTAGATTTAGGTGTGTCCTAGGATGTCTGAAAGCTGCATTAAGTAGAGTTTTTTTCATGGGTATAAAGCGCACCACACATTTGAGGAATAGGCTACAAGATGTTTTAGGAAACTTTCGTTATTTCATGATCCTATCTTGTGCTATGATGTTCAACTCTCTATTCTCTTCCTACTAGTGCTATACACAATTTTAGAGAATGCCTCCCAAAAGAGACAGTGGAAGAGAAAATGGCAAAAGAAATCTACCAACCCTACCAACTCCAGTAGGCCCCCTTAGTGGGCAAGTGATGGATGTGAATCTCGGGGTTGCCTTCGGAGTGTTAATACAGGACATGACCATTCAACTTAACTAGCAGGCGGTCACACCTGCAATCTCTACTGGAAGTACCGCAGTTACTAAGGTATGAGACTTCACTAAGAAGAGTCCATCTAAGATTCACGATTCGATGGCGTGCAGAAGGTTTAAAGAAAGAACAAGGGAGAACAAGAGGGCCAGAACTGGCAATTTTGAGATTTCCTAGCAAGGGTCTGTGGTAGGAATCACCCACAACTTCAACAGAGATCATTGGTTCTAGCACCTTCTAGCACCTTCGTCAGTTAGTGTCCCACTACCCCGACCCAAAGGGGACCAAACGAGCATAGAGTCTGGCCCTAATATTTAGGAGAGCAGGTCTAGTAAGGGAGATTACATATCCAAATTGCATGGTATGTGAGAAGAACCACTTAGAAAAGTGCTTGATGGGTTCAGATGCTTGCTTATGGTGCGGCAAACCAAGTCATAAGCTTAGAGTTTTCTCAGAAGCCAAACGGGGTGAAGATATAGCCCCAACCACCTCTTCAGTAGCTCTTATAGCTCACCCACCTCAGCAGGGTGCATCGACTAGTGCAGCTAGTGGACAATGCCAGGATTAGGAGAGCTCGCTAGATGTAGTCATAGGTAAGTCATGATCCATTCAAGTTGATCCTCGCACGTTGTTAGGCCTAGGAGTCACAGAGTATAGTATAAAAAATTCTTTTAACACTCTAGTATGAGACTTGCCTAGTAGATGGTGCAATAATTATAAATATGAAGGCTTCAACGATAGCTTTGGAGGTGAATGGGAAGTCAGGAGCTAGTGATGTTAGCCTAGACTTAAGAAAGGATCCAAGAGCTTTAGAATGATGGCTTTAAAATAAGGGGGAGATGGCAAGTGAAGGGCCAAATCAAGTCTTGAGTTTTTTCTAGTAAGGACGTTCCAGAAATAGTATCTAGGGGGTGTTGACCCATTCCTATTTTGATGTTTTCCGTTATGTTTCAATTGACGTTACACTATACTCATGCTTATGTTCAGATTCCCAGAATAATAGGTAATCGCTTCTTACAGCGATCCCAGTCTTACTCCATGACTCCATGAATCTCAACCTCACGTCATGAAACTCTTTATGTATGTAAAGTCATGTCTCCCAGTATGCTCAGTTCTCTGAACTCTGTCCTTAAGATTTGCCTTAATAGCTCATAAGATCGTGCTATATCAAGTATATTCCCATCTTAGATTTTTTGAATGATTCATGCTCACGATTTCCTTACTCTAAGCCCTACAAATGTTCCCCCATGATGGGAATAATGGTTACAATATGTACGTTTAGGATAACTCTCTATTCCTGCCATAGGTGCCAGGTATGTAGAAGTTCATAAAGTGCAATTATTAGCCAAGCCTGAAATATAGGGAATTCTTGAATAACATTAGCTACAAGGAGCCATGGGATAATCATAAGTGATAGGCTTGAATGAGGTGGTGATGTATAGTTAGACCATAGTATGGTGTGACTAGTGACTTCTTGATTAGAGCTCGAACTTGAGTGAATTTCTTTTTAAGGCAGAAGAAATGTTCTTAGTAGATAACTCTAGGTTTTCGGAGGTGTGGTCGAGTTAGGATTGAACGTGCTTAAGGTATGCCGTTGGACTCATACTTTAGTATAAATAGGAGCTCAGGTGAGGAGTGTAGGCTAGAAAGATTGAGCATCAGTGACCGAGAGGTATGCGAAAAGGTATCAGTATTCTTGTTTGGAAGTGGAAAGAGATAAATATGGGTTGCATCACAAGGTCGCCGCAGAAACGCCGCTATCATGATTCTATATGGGTAATGGTGGACTGGATAACCAAGTAAGCACAAGGACTATGCTAGATTTTATATTCGGGAGTTAGTTTGATTGCATGGAGTTTCTTTGTCCATCATCTTGGATAGGGTTACTCAATTCACCTCTCAATTTTGGAGGTTGTTTCAGAGGGGCCTTGGTTCTCAGGTAAAGCTTACCACAACTTTTCACCTGCAGACAGATGGTCAGGCCGAGCAGACTATTCAAACTCTTGAGGACATGATGAGAGCGTGTGTGATTGATTTCAAGGGTATTTGGGATGATCTCTTACCCCTAATTGAGTTTCCATACAACAACTACTATTCCAGCATTTAGATAGCTCTGTTGAGGCTCCTTATAGGTGAAAGTGTAGATGACCTATTGGATGGTTAGAGGAAAGTGAGGCTATGTTGATAAGATTAGGTTCATTTCAAATGAGGCCATGGAGAAAGTTTAGCTCATTAGGGATAGGCAGAAAATAGCACAGAGCCGACAAATATCTTATGCACATGTTAGGAAGAGAGAGCTTGAGTTTGAGGTTGATGATTGGGTGTTTCTGAAGGTGTCTCCTATGAAGGGAGTTATGAGGTTCAGTAAGAAAGGGAAGCTTAGTCCCCGATATGTTTGTCCTTACAGGATTCTGAGGCGAGTTGGCAAGGTGGCATATGAGTTGGATCTACTAGCAGAGCTAGCATCGGTGCATCTAGTTTTCCATGTATCTCTGTTGAAAAGTGCATTGGTGACCCAACCTTAGTTGTTTCGGTAGAGAGCATTGGTGTGAAGGAAAGCCTTACTTATGAAGAGGTTCCAGTTGAGATCCTTGATCATCACATTTGGAAGTTGAGGAACAAGGGAGTAGCTTCAGTGAAAGTTTTATGGAGAAATCAGCTTATTGAGGAAGCTACTTGGGAAGCCAAAGCAGATATGATGTCTAGATATCCGCATCTTTTCCCTTCCAGCTGAGTTGCATCATAAGTTATAGTTTCCTCCTTAGTACTCAATTCAATTTCATGTAAAGTTCATGTCTCTAAGTTTCTTTCATGTCATAGCATGTATGTATGTTTCACGAATTTAGTTAAGTCATGTATCTTAGTTCGGAATTAGTCACTCTGTCAGTTTTTCAGTCTATAGTTTTTAGTTCTAGGATTGCAGCTCTTTCCCTATCTTTTTCAACTTACTTAGTCTCCATTCTAGGACGAATGTTCCCAAGGGGGAGATAATGTAATGCCCCAAAATTCCCTCAGATCAAAATTGAGACTTATAGCAGAAAACAACAGAAAATGGCACCAGGGCCATTCAATGAGCCAAAGGACGACTCGTCCTTCTTCCTATGGGCTGTTGTATATGGCCATTGGATCAGTTCTAATGAACTGCCAAAAGTTGGCCTAGAATCGACAATTGGATTGTACGAACTATTGTTTGATTGTACAGATTGTTGTTTGGAGGCGTTGAATCAGGTTCAGAGAGTAATTCGGAGGCAACATGATAAACCACGATAGGATCCCACGACTCGTACCAGGGTGGTATAGGTGTTATTGAAGGGTCTAGGAAGGGAGTTGAGAGAATTTGCTTAGGGGAGGATTAGTAGCTACAAATACATAGAATGAGTCATAATATGATCTTACAAGTTGTCGTTTTAGTCATTAGTTGAGATATTATAATGTCTCAAACTTTCGGGCTATGTTTGGAACCGTTTCAGGTATGTGGATAGACCCAAACCTGATGAATTTATGGAAACAAGGTGTTAAGATCAATTCTTAACTGTAAGAAGTACATTGGATGCAAATTAAGGTCATAAAGAACCTTTAGAACAAAGTTGAGTTGAGAGCCTTCTTACCGATTGTGTTTTCGTATAAGTTCTTACAAGGGTCAACCTAAAACGGTCAAAGCTCCCATTTTTACAAAGTGTTTTTGAGTGATTCAACATATTAGATATTTCCAATGCATCTGAACTTGCGTCAATAGGGGTTCGGAGTAAAAAGTTATAAGCAGTTTACTAAAGCAGCATCAGGCATTGGACGAACCTCAGTACGGGCTGTCCAATCAAACAACGACCCATCCCTTTGGTCATTGTTTCTGCCAGTTTAGGTCTTTTTCTTGAAATTTGAGGGTATTTTGATAAACTCCTATGCTTTTAACTCATGAATGAAATTGTTTTGGGCTTCCTAAAGGTTAGATTAAAGCTATTAACCTTGTCTAAATTCTCACCCTCTACAAAAGAATAATAGTTGGAATTTCCTCTCAAGATCAAAGCTAGGGTTCTTCATCAAATCTCTTCACATCTTATTGGGCTTTTCAAGGCAAGTCTAGGAGTCAACACCTAGGTATGTAGGGTTATGAATGGGGGAAAATCTTCCACCCTCATACCCTTTTAAGTCCAAATTCATAATTTCTACTTCTCATGTTCTAAATTGTGAAAATCTAGGGTTTAACCCAATTCAATGTAATCCTCTATGCTATCTTTACTGATTTAATACTCTCATGTTTCAATTTATGTTTTATTACTATTAGGGCAATGTAATACTCCGGATAATTTAAGCAATAAATTCGTACTTTCGTGGTAGGACTAAGTGTACCTAATAGGATAATAAGGAAGTGTTATGAGATATTTGAGTCACTTTATAATCTTATTTAAGATTGGACGTTGATCAAGTTGTAGAACCAAATTAGCAAAAGTTCTCACAAAATTTCCTTCTTGAGATTCTCTGAAATTTAGATCAAATATCTCGAGGCTTTGCTCCCAATTTATAAAGAGTTAGGGTGTATGCAACCTATCAAAATAAAGATACAGGAGTCTAGTTTCCATCACATTAAACCGAAACGATAATCTTAGCAGAAGTCTGTAATAAGCATAACATTAGAAATACATGAATCTGAAGCTGAATACATTCTATTGTTTGAAAAGCCTTAAGTCTAATGAGCTGATGGGACAAGACCCCAATAAACTCTCTAATACTGAAACTGAAAGAACATCAAAATCTGAAAGAAAATGGTCCTCAGAAGATGAGGAATAACCACTACGTTTGGTGCTAACTCTGGAACTAGCTGCAGATGGGGCTGAGTCTGAGTACCGGGGCCTGTCTCATGAAATGATACAGCATAAAGTATGCGGTCAGTACGTGGAATGTACTGAGTACGCAAGGTAAGTAAAACCGCTTAAATAATTAAAATCATTTAAAACATGTACAATGTAAAACATGTACAAAATAAGAATTTGAGAGTAGGTCTTGCATGCTATCTTTCTGAAAACAAGATCTCTACATAACATTACATCGTAACTGAATCGATTGACCCAAAGCTAAAATCTGATAGTCATAAATAAAGCTGAACATTGGGTCAAACTTGCTGTAGAACACACACACATATATATATCATGAATGATAAATATGAATAACTAAAATCATGAGGATTAATGGGAGACTCTTCTTTTAACCGACATACCACGATAGAGCTTACGTGGTCCCAACTATCACATTCAAGTGGGTAGAGTCGTCCAAAGCCTTGTCAGGGCTAAGGAAGATGTCATGATATAGATATCAAGCTCATGGCCCAATCGGACAGGGGATAGCTCACATAGGAGGTCCCAATATAATCTAATCATACCTATGTTGGCGCGTAGTTCTGAGGCATAGGGTTGACTGACCCATAGCCTACTCGGTGCTACACACTACTCCCAAAAATATGCATATATACTGTTCGCTCCTAACTACACGCAAGTGCACATGGTCATACAAGTAGTAAAGTGGCTTTATTTCAAGCCAAGTATCGATCCCACAGGGAATGTAATATGGCAGTAATTTTCCTAATTGGTAGTAAAAGATTTCATTATGCAAGTAGACAACAAAAACAAATAATTCTTTTGAATCAATATTAATAGTTAATGTGAACCTAAGTGAATATTGTAAGTTAAAGTCTGAGCAATAGCAACAATCAAGCTGAGGTTAAGGCAAACATGCAGGGATGTAATTTATTAATTAAAGTTCAGTCCATCTTCTCTTCAGTTGTTATTCATGAATTAATAACCCATTGAATGGATCTTTCGACTCCACACCAATTAAAGAATCACGAGACTTACATTACACATTTCTGTGATGCAAAAACCCCATGCTCTAGCTATACATAACAAATTACATAAATGACCAAATATGACATTACAGATATATTTCTATTCTGAACATAAATCTTCCCTTAATTTCTCAACCAAGGAAAGAACATATTCCACCAATTCACATCTATCC
>JACEIK010011212.1:16226-38642 GCA_018107945.1 Datura stramonium
GTTGTGGTCGCAGGATAGTTAAATCTGGAACTTAGTGATAACGGATAGTTTGAAACTGCTCATGAGACTTGGTCGAGTGATTGAGTATAGTCATTCAATAAGGACTGGTCAGTCATTTGAATGAACCTAAGTTATCAATTCTACAAGTAAAGTATTGGGATAGATCACTAGTGTAAAACTTGAATTAGTTAAGGATCCATGGGGAACACTTACCCTAATTAATCGCATTAATTTGGAAACAACCATCAATTTCTCAACATTGTTATTTATTAATTTTACAAATTCCCCTATAATTGACTACAAAGCTTAAGCACTAGCGTTCTTCTATATCCTTCCATATTCCCTGTGGGATTGACCCCAACCTCTAGTTGGTTTTTTTATTGACAACGTCCGCTTCATACTTCCAGAGGAGGTGCGGTTTGAGCGTTATCAATAATCGCAAGCAAACCCTGGTAGAGCATACTGATAAAATTGAACATACATGAGTGGAAGCTGATAGAAAAATTGACTATAACTGTATAAATTTAAAAATTCTGAAAAGCTAACTAAGTCTATAAACATTGTCTGAAAGTCTTCTAATCATGAACTGATGAGCTACTGGGACAAACTCCCAACTAACTCTAAGGTATGAAAACTAAACAGCACTGAAATATAAAATAAGCTCCCATTCTCGGAAGATGAGGACTCACCACTGAGCACTGCTAAAATCATCGGAGGAGAACTATTGGCGATGCTGAGACCGAGAACCTGCACCTGTATCATAAGACGATACAACATAGAAGGTATGTATCAATACTTTAAATGTACTGAGTAAGTGAGATATAAAACAAACATAATGATGCTGAAAATTTGAGTACTACACTGACTGGACATGAAATGACCATAACGGAAATCATAAGTACCGAGCATCTAAAAATCTGATAAATACTATAAGTATTAATGACTGACTGAAGGTCATAAACATATTTTGAAATTTGGAGGATTGGACTGAGACTGAGACTGTACTGGACTATACTATTGGAGAGACTATAACTGACATATAACCACGTGAGCTAGACGTGGAGTCTGATGTATACAACCCATCAGAGAAAGCCCATTGTACCTAGCCAGGGTATAGTGGCTGAGCTGGTTGATCACTTTCTGAGGCCTAGTCGAGCTAATAACCTACGGTGGCAACGTAGTTCTAGAAACCTGGGTGCGCTGAACCTCTGCCAGCTTGGTGCTAAGTTCTACTCCCATTGAACTCCTAACTGTATCTAACTGTGTTGATAGCTCGAAACTGATGTCCTAAGACTTAAGTCGGGATTACTTATCTGGAAGCATCCGGAGAGTCTAGAGAACCTCATATTTGGATTATTAATGTTCTAAGACTTGTTAGAGCTGCTTTATCTGAAAGAGTCGTAACCATCTAAAGAACATCTGATGACTGATAACTGAGACTACAGAGTTTTACTAAACTCATCAAAGAAAGACTATAATCAACTTGATCAACTGACATTTCTGGAAGATACTACTATACTAAACACTAACTATATTGTTATGACTGGTATGCTAAAAATGAAAAAAGATACTATACATCACAACTGTGCATTTTCTAGGAACTATTCTGGTATACATGACAATTTATGCTAATTTAAGACATTATAAGTTGATAAACAAACTTTGTGAGAATTCATGCCAAGATCAAGTCCAAATATATCATATTGCATAACTGAAAATACTATTATGAGCATGAAGAATTCTAGTCATCATAGTCTAACATTATAAAGGAAATAGGGAAATCCTACAGTCAAAGAAAAACCCTAAATCATGATCTCTAGAGATACTATAAAACTAGGGCTTGCTGAAAACTTTGGGACACAAAGGTGAAGGGATATGCTTGTTCAAGTCCCACATATCTGGAGAAGAACTCCCTGAGAAAGCTTGGAAGACCTGAGGAAGAAGGTGAATGCCCTAGATCTTGCTCTACACTTTCAATTTGAGACTTTCTACGTACTTGTTTTGAGTGAACGTGAGGAATGAGAAAAGAATGTCGACTAACCCCCTAAATTCCCAAGTAATAACACCAAAACGACATAGTTTAAGGGTTAAAATAATAGAAATTTAAAAAAAATACCCTTGAGTAACGTCTGAAAAACTGCCCGTCGGGATCCAACGAATCACACAACAGGCCATTGGTGGAAACCACGGTTCGTTGGAGACAGTCGTTGGTTCTAGGTCTGAAAATTCCCAGCTACTGGAATTGAATAATGGATGGAAGGAATGAATCATTTGATGAACCAATGGGTCATTGGTTCCACTCGTTGTCACTGGTGAGATTCCTAACTTTCCTTCAACGGTTCCCCAACATGAATCATTGTAACTTACAATAACTCGCCAGATGACTCATTGCTTGAAGGACTACATGATCAATTTCTGGACTGCTACCGACGGGTCAAAACAATAGCCCGTTACTTTAAGCAACGGGTCATTGAATGGCTCGTTGATTTTGGGAAAAGACTTTGGAGGCTGACAATGACTCATACAATGAGTCATCGTTACCAATAATGACTCGTTGGTTGAGTCATTTTGAGGCAAAAATTTCTGGTTTTTTCATACTGGATCTGGGTTTTTGTCTATGAAACTTTTGAGGTGTTACAATATTTTCCCCTTGGGATTATTCATTCTCAAACGAAGGCTAAATAAGCTAAAATACTAGGGAAAGAAACTGCAAGCTATAAATTGATTGCTGAAGGAGTGACTGACTACAACTGAGGTGTACTAACTGAACTTATGCAACTAAGATGAAACTTTAAAACATGAATATAGCTAGAGGGAATTAAACTGAATAGAGTACTAAGAAGAGACTTAATACTTGATGCTGAAGCTGAACTGGAAGGAAATAAATAAGGGTATTTGGCCATCATGTCCACTTCTACTTTCTATGTAGCTCCCTCAACTAGCTGGTTCCTCCATAAGACTTTTATTGAAGTGACCTCCTTATTTCTCAGCTTACGAACCTAACGGTCTAGGATCTGAACCGAAACTTCTTTGTAAGAGAGACTATCCTTTACACCAACACTTTCTAGAGAACTATTAAGGTCGGGTCACCGATGCATTTCTTTAACATGGATACGTGAAAGACTAGGTGCACCAATGCTAACCCTGCCAGCAACTCCAGCTCATAAGCCACATTACCAATGCGTCTCGGGATTCTGTAAGGACTGATATATCTGGGACTAAGCTTTCCTTTCTTCCCCACTCTCATCACCCCTTCATAGGTGATATTTTCAGGTATACCCAATCATCCACATCAAACTCCAACTCCCTTCTCCTCATATCTACATAAGATTTATATCGACTTTAAGCTTTTCTCAGTCATTCATTGATAATTTAAACCTTCTGCATAGTCTCATATACTGAATCCAGACTCATCAAGGTAGCTTCACCAACGTCAAACCACCCTATAGGAGATCTACACCTCATACCATATAATGCCTCGAATTGGGCCATCTGAATAGTGGAATAGTAGTTGTTGTTGTATGCAAACTCGATGAGAGGTAGGTGATCATCCCAACTGCCTTTGAAATCGATCACGCACTCCTTTAAAATATCTTATAAAGTTCAAATAGTCCACTCATCCCGACCATCTGACTGGGGGTGGAAAGCTGTGCTGAGCTTAACCTGGGTACCGAACCCTTTCTTGAATGACATTCAAAAGTGCGAGGTGAATTGAGTACTCCTATCTGAGATGATAGACAAGGGAACTCCATGTAGTCTGACTAACTCCTGGATGTAAACCCTAGCATATTCCTCTGCTAAATCTATGATCTTAGCCGACAGGAAATGTGCCGACTTGATCATCCGATCCACGACCACCCAAATTGAGTCGTACTGTCGATGAGTGCGAGGTAAACCTGTGATGAAGTTTCTATTCACTTCTTCCCACTTCCAAGTAGGAATACTTAAGTCTCTGGTGTTCAACTTTGACCTGTTGGCAGTTTGGACACTTAGCCACAAATTCTGCAATGTCCTTCTTCATGTCATTCCACCAATAGACTTCCCATAAATCATAGTTGATAATGCTCAAACCATACCTTCTACCGAAGTATGAAGTGGATGTTGTCAATAAAGAACCCAACTAGAGGTTGGGTCCGACCCACAGGGAATATGGAAGAGCTAGACTAATGCAGTAAGTGAACTTGTTGGGTAGTTACTCCAAATTGGGGGTTATAAAGAAAACAATAATTAAAAACAACTATTAAAATTTTGGTTGAAATCAAGAATGAAAGATAACTAGGGTTTGTGTTCCACATGGGTTCATAACTGCTTCGGGTATACATACGTGATCATCACCAATGTTTACTTGTAGAACTGATAACTTAGGTTCATCCAAACGATTGGTTCGTCCCTATTGGATGTACTCAATCACTGGGTAGGTCTCATGAGTGATTGAAAAATAACCATTATCAATATCTCTCAAATTTAACTATCCTACAACCACAACTCAAGTTAATACAATGATCATCAAGATTAAGGCTTTGTTGTAATTCTCTTTTCCTAATCTCTACCTCTCTAGGCTCAAGCAAGTAAAGAATTTGGGCAAGTCCTAATACTGTACACCGTTAAGAAATATTTAAGCATAAATAAAATACAATACAAGCGTTTTCATTGATTTTGAATCACTTTTATGCAACCCTAGCTTGTTAATCCACCATGGTCTCCACAACGGTAGCTATGGAGGTTTTAACCTCTCATAGTTGCAAGATTGTGATTTGCATTCATAATTAAATACATAAATCAATACTTACAATTATGGATGAGATAAAACTTCTTTAAATATATCAGCAAAATCCAAAAGAATAAAGTATGAAGATCAAGAGAAAATCAAGAAAAGGTTGATCACAAGCCAATAAACTCAATTCTATGTTCTATCCCTTAATTCTAACGTCCTCTAATGTTTTCTAAAGATTATCTTCGAAAATAAAATATAAAACATATTTATACAGATATAAAAATCCTTTTCCTAGGCTAACATGGTGAATTTCCATAAATGATGCCGCCTGAGTCACGACCAATCCTACAACCCGTAGCAGGTATGTACGGGTCGTGCCTACTTCCTGTATGTCATTGACTGGCTGAAATTTGGCTAAGTGTTGGACCATGATATGACTCATACATGCTTCCTACGATTCGTATTGTGCTTCTGTGGTCTGACTATGAGAATTCTCAATTTTTCTGAAGTTCTTCACGAGTGCGATGGTATGACTCGTACCTTGATGCCACGACTCGTACTGTCTATCTGTGTCAGGAGTCAGCCTCTTGTACAAATCTTCTGAATCTTTCCACAACTCAATACTACAGCCGGTACAAGCATTGTATGACTCGTACTGAGAGTCGTAGGATGGACTCTTCATAATTAGCCTTCTAAAACTTCTCACAATCTTCAGTACGACTCGTACTGAGAATTGTGACTTAAGCCTATTTTATGCACTTTCAGGCTATCTTTTGCACATTCTTGCTTCAACACCTATTTTTATTGTAACCAAAGAAAAAATGCCTTATATCCATATAAACATACCTAAGTCCATGCTATTTTCTTAGTTTTGAGTGTCAAAAATGTTGTAAACTCACAGCACATCAACACCCTCAACTTAAGACTTTTTCATGTCCTTAGGCAAAGAAAATAAAAACTAAATACGACGCTTAACTACAAAATAAACCTAGGATATTACAACCAATACTAAAAAAATCTTGCACTATACATTCAATAATTTCTGACCCTTTTCCATGAACTAACATTAGCTAATGTACTACAAGAAACCAAAAAATATGCTAAACAGGGATCAAGACATGTCATCTAGCTATCAATCAGGCTACCAAGTCATCACCGATGCTTTTCACACAGACCAATGGTAAAAGTAAATATAATCCATGTACCCTCACAACAAAAGAAGTCCCCACTCATAGATATAGTGTCAAATATTGCAAGGAACTAAACAAGTAAGACACTCACTCTTACAAAGAAGTCTCAAGTATTATGTATCAGATACCATAGGCTTGCCCTTATTTTCTCTGCTTCAGTTTATCAGATAGTCGGATTAGGATCACTATAGGACTTGTTGTGGCTTGTAATGTAGGCTTTAGGATTGGACATGATAAATATAAAAGATTTTGAGTGATCATCCCTTTCTTGGAACTACATACATTGTCTTCACCATTCACCTATTTCACCCTTCATTCTTTTCTATCCTTTTTCTTCCCTTTTCCCCCCTTTTATGTGCATTTGTATGGGTGTGGTGTATTTTCAACTTTTTCAAGCATTTTATATTTTTTTCTTTTGAATTTTCTTTTTCTAGATTTTCAAATTTTTTCATCCCTTGTTTTTTTTACACCACACCTTATTTTTAACCTTTTCTCTTTTCTCTCCCTTTTTCTCGTTTCCACCATTTATGTACCCCTACTCTAGCCACCCTCAACTTAGGCATTTTTCGTATGTCGAGGTTCACAATGTTCAAGGAAGGACCAGGGCCAAAACAGGTTCATTATAAAAAATGGGTATGGTTCATCGGTTAATCAAAGAAAAGTGGTCTACTAAAGGCTCAAAATTGGGATCAAAGGAATCATATGATTTTGGTAGGGTTATTTAGGCTATAAATGAGCTTAACAAAGAATGGCCTATGATCATATCCTAACCAACCATCCTTAGCCTATGCAGAGACCAACCAGGCAAGTTCTAGATCTTCAATACAGTGCTAGACTAAGTATTACACCTCACTAACTCATGGTAAATGACTTATATTCACCTTGCCTGTCTGGTTTACACATGGATTAACAAGACTCCTCATGCTAATAAACTAAATGACATCAAAATATCCACATAAATCATGCATGCAGTCACAAATACATATCTAGTGCATCAAAATTTTTTAAACAGGTCAATTTTTTTCAAAAATCAAAACTAATGCATTTTCATTAGCTGAGTAATCCTAAGTTATTTCCTAATTAATCAAAAATCACAAAATAAGAAAATAAAATCCTAAACATGCTAGCATGCCTGAGGAAAAAGAAACACCGTAAGAAAAACCCTCAGACAAATAAAAAAATCTCAAAAATTACAAGTACACCCCCTCCCCTTTTGAAAATTCAGCCTCGTCCTCGAAGCATGAACTATAAGAACATAGGGAAGGGAACATAACTATTGCGCTCCTGTCATCATGCAGAGGAGGTACCTCCACTGCGATCATGGTGCTAGCGGTGACCGGTGCACTCAATAAAGTATCCATAGGGGGAGTGGTTACCCCATCAGTAGTCTTGGACGCTTCTACAGTTTCTGTGTTAATCGGGGATAAGGTGGCTCACCTGAAGGGTCACGACCACTAGCAAGATCGGGCTGAGTCATGGTGGAGCTGCCTCACTCCTGCAGCTCTGACAAATGTGAGTGATGAGTCTGCAGGCACTCTGCTTTGGCCTGCTTGAGTTCTCTCCTTTCCTTCTTCCTTCTCTTCCTCAAGCTCTCCTCTCCAACATCATTAGAAGCTTTTTTCTTTCGCTTGTCTCCAGCAGCTGTCGTCGACTCCCAATAAGCCGCCAAATCAATCTCCTTATCTGGCCATTCATCGAGGTCTAGAAGAGTGGGGGCTGCTATGACTACTGGTTGTTGTGATGACAACTCAGCTACTTGGCTCCGAAGAGTTCCAAACTCCTCATGGAGACTGTTGGTGTCTGTTTGCTCCACCATACGCATGTTGAACCATCTCTCAAATCCATCAAGGCGAGCATGTAGGGCCGGAGCTACTGTATCTATCTCCGCTTTGACCCATGAATTCATGTTTTCCATCATAGCTTGAATTTTTCTTTCAGCCATGGTAAACCTTTTGGCCAATTTTTGGAGGAAGTCCCGGGGCACTAAAACATGCCCTGTTGGAGTTTGAGTCTGCACAGCTAGGTTGTGGCATAACTAAAGTGCTAGGAGCAGATTCTGAATGACCGACATCTGTAGCCGGTGTCTCGCTCTACTCCTGTAAGGTGGAGGCATTCACCTGTGCGCCCCCTGCTGGCTGGACCAACGGAACTGCTGTGGGAAGCTATGCTCGGATCACTGGGTTCATTTTATCCTAGATAAGGCCGATGTTTGCAATTCTCTTCCCTCCGATCAGACGCTCCTCATCCCATCGTATTGGCACCCCTGCCTCTGTGTATAGTCTAAATACAAGACTCGAGAATGGGATGGTAGTGCTCAATCCCACCACCCGATCTCGTAACTCATCTGTGATGATCCTTGGGTTGTTGATAGGATATCGGGACATGAGGTATGTCACCAAAGCTTCTTTGTCAGCACTCAATGTGTTGTCATTGAATGTAGGTGCTAACCGGTGGCGTACTAGTGTCCAACGTGATTTTTCTACGAAATTTAGTAAGTTCTTTGTAACCTGCTTTCCTCCAGTAACCCACTCAGCTTCCTCCTTATCCTTAACAATCACACCTACCAACCATTGCAACTGCCTCTGCCTTTCCTGCAATCCCAAATTCCTGATTTTCTCCATTTCCTTCACTCTATAATCATAATCTGGCATCATCCGTGTAGGCACGAACTGTGGTCCATACAGAACCCGAGAGATGGTCTGCTCTGATATTTCTACCTCTCGTCCTCGTACCAAAACACTCTCTAGTTGGGGCTGATCTTTTATTTTCTGCCCCTCCTTAGCCTTTTGTTCCATTGTGGCCAAATAGTTGGCGTAGAACTCCGGACCAATTCTGCAGTATACTTAGCTGGAGTCTTGGCCATCCACTCGAAGCCATAGAAGCTGAATATCAACTTCATCTCCTCAACTTCATTCAGTGAGTTTGTGAGGATCCGCGGGTCTTCCTGGATGCTCCGCCTTGGCTTGTTTTTGGCGGTGAGTGAAATGCCTTGCTCATAAATTTCTCTAGCTCCCTGCGCTCTCCACCGGACTGTGCGGTTCTCTCTAGACGGAGTCTGTTCTTGCGCAGCATTAGGAGCCTCCTCCTCTGAGTCATTATTTCCACTTGCCTCTCCATATTGGGTCTCCTCATACCTTCTTTTGTATTTGAGTCATTTCTCGACTCCTGATTACCTTCTCTAGCTCCCTCCTCAAACCGGGGAGCTTGGGCAGATGTGCAGTAGCTGCTATAGTTTGTGCTTTTTCCTTTTCCCTAGTGGTTCTAGTTCCGTCAATGTCTGATGTATAACCTATTACTCCTCAACCGAACCACTAGGGTATTTTCCTGCTTGCTTAGCCTCGGACTCAGATGTTTCATCATGTAATGTTTCTCCGGGAAGTTTCTTTGGATGCTTTTCGCTTCATTGTCATTGTTCATGGAGAGAAGAGAATTATAATTCCATATCTGAGAAAGAAAAACTAGAAAAGAAATTTTCAGTATCTAACCACGGGTCGACAGTACGGGTCGTACCATGGAGGTACGACTCGTATGAAGTCCCAGAAACTCTATGTGCACATTACGACTCACAAGTACGACTCGTATCATGAAGGTAAAACCCGTACCTTGAGTCATCTAAGAATGCCCCTACACTACCATTTTCTCTATATTTTTCCACTACTCGTGGTACGACCCGTAGGTCAATTCCACGAGTCATAGGAAGGACCCTTCTGACCCATTTGGCTTGGCCCTGTTCAGGTCATGGATACGAATGTACAGTACGACTCGTAGTGACAAACCATGAACCATACTATGTTTTGTACCTCTTTCTTGACTTATTCGATTTTGGTCCAGTTTACAGGGATTCTTTTTCATGATTTGCGTACTCATATTTCCCCAAGTATAGGCATGTCATATAATCAATTTAACCCCACTCTTCTCTACCGTTGTTAATCACTACCCATAACTCAAGTTTAAATGCTTCAATGCACAAGTTCATCTCCTAAATAATGTTTTCCTAGTTGCACATAGTTCAACATTACCCCTGATCATTGTCTCTTTCAGATTTTTTGAGCAAAAACCATGACTCACAGGGGTTTTGACAGTTATGACATCAAGCACAAAAGTTTCTCGATATTCAATACAATACACTTACTTGTTGCTTTTTTCTTCGACTGGTAATATGAAATTTAGATTGAGATGACTTGCTTGAGAAAAAATTGCTCGATAATTCTTGTTTTTGAGTCACGAGTGTGAGGGATTCATAGGTAGGGCTTGTTCTTTGGTTTTGTTTGCGTGGGAAAAAGGGTCATTTTAGGTTTGGGGTTTAAAATAGGAGAAGGGAAGATTTGAAAATATTGGTCGAGTCGGGTAAGTTTAAAGATTTTGACCCATCATGACTCGTACCAAGAGTCGTCGAAAGCCCCTATGACTCGTCCCTTGGAACCGTAAGTTAGAGTTTTGAAAAACATACCTGAGGACCTACGAGTACATCCTACAACACGTACAAGGAGGGTACGGTCTGTATGATGACTCATAGGTCTTTGGTTTGTACTACCTCTCTGAACCTCTCCACACCTCTTAGTACGGCTCGTATGATGCTTTCACGAGTCATACTGAGAGCCGTTGCAGCTGCTCTTTCAGCAGTTTTTCTGCCTCCTGTTTTTGTTTTCCCTGCACACTGAGCACACATTAGTTTAATCACTTTGGTTGCCTCCTAAGAAACGCTTGATTTAATGCCGCGGCACGACGCAGGTGGCCCGGTTACTCAGACTTTAGCAAGCCACCACTTAGGTTGCCTTCCAAGAAGCGTCTGATTTAACATCGCAGCACGACGCAAGTCTCTTGACTACTCAGAATTCATCAAGTGACTCAGATTCATCCCCTAATGCTGAGATTACACTGTATTCCTTAGGTTGCTGCATTGTCCGACAGATGTTGAAAGTGACCTCTTCTTTGTTTTGTCTAAACTTTAGCTGGCTAGCCTCCACATCTACTAAGGCCCTCCCAGTCGCAAGGAATGGTTGCCCAGAATGATGGGGACCTCATAATCAACCTCGCAATTCAAAATCACAAAGTCTGCTGGGAATATGAACTTGTCTACCTTCACAAGCACGTCGAACAGGATCCCCACTGGCTTCTTCACAGTTCTTTTGGCCATCAGTAGCCGAATAGTGGTCGGTGTGGGGGCTCCTAAGCCCAATTTCTTGAATACTGCCAAGGGCATCAGGTTGATCCTTGCTCTCAGATCACAAAGTGCCCTTGCGAACTCAACATTTTCAATGGTGCAAGGTATAGTGAAAGCCTGGGTCTTCCATCTTTTGAGTCAGGACACATGTAGCTATTGCACTACAGTGATGTGCATTGTCTACCGGCTCATAGCTTATGGACCTCTTGTTTTTCACCAAGTCCTTCATAAACTTAGCATATCCCGGTATTTGTTCCAATGCCTCAACCAATGGTATGCTCATAGATAATTTCTTAAACGTTGAAAGGAATTTCTAAAAGTTACCATTTTTTGCCTTTTTCTTCATTCTTTGAGGGATCGGTGGCAGAGGTTGCGGCATAGCTCGATGCAATTGAGTTTCTCTTGATCGCATTCTTCTTCCTTCCTACGTTGGTCTGCATTCAAACCAACAACTGATGTCGTCCAAATTACACCTCACAATTGAGATATAAGCGGTCGATGGTCAAATATAGAACCCAACAAAGGTGAGGTCGATTCCACAGGGAATATGGTAAGAACTTAGTTTAATGCGAATAACTATTACTATTGATTTTATTAATTCCAAAGAGGGAAAAATATACAAAAATAAACAAAGTAAAATTACTAAATATTGAAATCAAATTTGGTTTGTATTCAATTAACGATTTGACTAGGATTGTGTTCCCCAAGATTTCATAACCACAAGGCTTATACACTAGTGATCTATTAGGTGTTTGACATGAAATATTGGTAAAGTTAGGTTCAGCGATCACGGGCAAATATCATACCCGTGTTACGCTTTATAACTTAAATTAGTCGTGCTGTCTAAATTACTTTATACATTTTCATGTGATTTTATATAAATGTGAAGATATGTGCTAACCAACATGATTAGCCATTGTTTTGTAGGTTTTATTGATTTTTGAGAGCTAATTCATGAGTTGGTGAAGTAGAGGCTTGGAAACAGGTGCTCACGCGAACGTCGGCAAGGAGGCACAAAACAGCCCACCTGCGCGTCGGCAACATGCCACGGCAGGCAGGCTGCACAGCAACCCACCTGCGTTGGCAATGTGCCACGGCGGGCGTTCACACGCGACATGATGGTGTCAGCAGCGCTGCCCAAGCGGCGTGCCACGTTGCAAACGCGGCGAGTTTTGCCAGGGCCAAATTTCGGGTGTTGTTCCAGTGAGCTTTCGTGATGCCTCCGTGTCACGGAGGCGGTGCTCCGCGATACACTCCGTGACACGGAGCCGTCCCGACGGGCTAAAATTAAACACGTTCTCATTTACTATAAATAGGACCCTTAGCTCTAATTCCATTGGGTCACGATTTTATTACGGAAAACTGCCTAGGAGTGAAGGGAGAAGTGGGAGAACTCAGCTAGCGTTTGTCAAATTCCCTTCTCATCTACCAAATTCTTGTAAGAGCCAGTTTAATAGTAAGAGTAGGAGTAGATTGGCGTTAGTTTTGCTAACATGAATGGTTAGAACCCTTGCTCTAGGTTGAAGCCATGAATTACTTGGTTGTGATTTTATGAAATTATTTTGGAATCAAGTTATTGATTGTTGTTATCGTCTTGCATTCTGGATTGTTGGTTGTTTTTATGGATTGATCACCATAAACATATTGTTAGCTTGGGTAATAGCTTGAGAAGAGCATTACACAAATTCGGGACATGAGAATGTAGGAGCATGCTTGTAATCTCGGGAGAGGTTACGTGTTTGGATAGAAATATACCTAACACCGTGCTTGGGTTGACATACGGGGGTTATGAAAGACCAACTTGGGATGTCACATCACCACTCAACAAAGTAGTTGTGAGGCTAAGTTGAGTTAAATATTTAGACGCACGAAAGTCCTAATCGTTTCACAGCCAAGCCACAACATAATTGATTGCCCGCAGCTAGAAAATTAAACTCCTCGCTCACAATGATGCGGTGAGGCTAGATTGCCGTGTTTAGAGGCTCGAAAGACCATGAACATGCAATTCCAGTTATGTGAAATAACAATTGATAGTTCAATGCTTAATCCATTGCAAAACGTAGTATCTCATGATTATCGGGTTTTAACTCTATGTTGCTCTAGAGTACTTTCGAATATTTCGTTGACCCAAACTTGGAAACAATTATTTCTCAATCGAAAATATCTATAACCAACACTTTGGTATTTAAGATTCACACTAGAAATGGATAGTTAGAGGAATGGGTCAGTCCCCGTGGGTTCGACAATCCGGTTCTTAAAAGAGCCACTATATTACTTGCACGGCCGTACACTTGCGGACCTTTCGATGTGAAAAAGAGTCGTCAAGTTTTGGCGCCGTTGTCGAGGACCAAATTATTGGCACTCGATGCGGGCTCGTCATTCACCTAAATGGTTGGTCCCCTATCTAGATGATTTTCACCACGCAACTTGGTTGTATACGGGTGTACTTTAGTTGACCCTTACCCTTAATATCGTATTAGCTATCTCCATACAAGTTCAATCTATTAGATGAGGGTTGATAGCCTCAAATCTCCGTTGTTAATCCCTTTTCCCATTCGTTACCTCCTTGGTCCGGTAAGTAAGAATAAGGCAAGTCCTAACGTTTGCAACCGTCAAGAATCAATCAAAATGAAGGGAAAAACAATACATGCATAAAACCCGTTGAAGAATCACTAAGTATTTTTACTATGTGTTTTTACCTATGTGTGTTAATTCATCTTGGTTCCCACAAACCTAGTTTATGGGTTTAGCTACTCATGTTTGTGTTATCGCAATCACAAAATATTAAAGAAACTATAATTGCAACTTACAAATTATTGTAGAATAAAAACCATAGATATTGAATAAAACTCCAATGTTGCTTTCATTTCTTGAATCAAGAACAATGTACGAAAATTCGCTCAAGAATAGCCCCAAAAATCGTTCCAGATCCTCTTCGAAATCGTCTTCTAAAAATTAACCCAAATTAGGTATTTATAGTTCCAAGAAATCCTATTCCTAAATAAAAGTGGGAACCAGGTCGACAGTAGCAATGGGCTAGGTGGTGCACCGTTAGGCCTTCTGACGAGTCGTTCCTTGCTTTCATTAGTTGTCCTTAGCATCACACCCAGTTGTGGAAACGGGTCTCCTAACGACTCGTCGTGCCTGAGCACTAGTCGTTAGGTCCCTCATGGACTGACTCCTTCAAAACTCCAGTGCACTTCATGGATGGGTCCAGTGGCCTGACAACGAGTCGTTTCATCTCATGACGACTCGTTACGTCGGTCGTCAACTTCACTGGCCACTTTGTTGAAATTTTCTCTTCAATGCCCAACAATTGATCTCACGACTCGTTACCAAGTGTAACGAGTTGTTCCTCCAACTCGTCAAGTACACTGCCTTGTATCTTCCAAACTCCATCTTTTACCCACTCCTTAAGCAACGTGTCGTGCCTCCTGCCAATGACTCGTTAAGTGCCTGGCAGTCACCCTTCAGTTATTTTTAGCATTAATTCGACCAAATTCACTTCCAGACCTGTTTTCCTGCACATTAAGAAAAAAATACATCATACCCATATAAACATACCTGGAATGGGCATAATTTCTTGGTTTTAAGCGTCTAAAATGCCGTAAAATCACGGCACATCAACACCCTCAACTTAGAACTTTTTTATGTCCTCAGGCAAACCAAAATAAAACAAAACAAACTATATTACTTCAACGCTTCAATCGAAAGAACTCTAGGAAACTTACAACGTTCATTTTTATACATCAAAATCAAATTTTCTAACCCCTCCCTCATCGTATCAACTTCAAAACACTATGCATATGCAAAATTTTCAACCATAACACAGAGGAGTTGAAACATGGCAAAATACTGTCCCCTACAACCACACACATAAATCTATAACACTGCCCCAGACAATTTGCAGACGATTTTGTTGACCGAGTGCCCTCACCTTAAAGAAGTCCCCCACTTACACATGTCCATATGATTATCTCAATATATTTCTCTTGGGACTAGGTAAGATCCACTATCTCTCACAAATAAATTCGAATTGTGTGCATACAATACCATAGGCTTGCCTTTACTTTCAATACCTTGATTTTCGGACAAGTAGCTAGGATCACTATAGGAATTTCTAGGCTTGTAACGTAGGTTCGGGCTTGGGTATGGTACATATGGATTTAGTAGTTCAACCCTCCTTGGCACTACGCCTTTTGACTCCACTTTTCACCTTTATTTCTATTTTCTCCCTTTTGTCCTTTTTCTGCTTTTTCCTTTTCTTTGCTTTAGACACTACGACACTGTTTCTTTTTATTCACACTTATTGATGTCACACATTATTTTCTTTTCTTTTCATTCTTTTTGACAACAATTTTTATTTTTATTTTCATCATGCATACCGCACCCGCTCTTTTTCCTTCTTTTTCATTACCCAACTTTACTTCCACCAGACTCTTCTTACTCACCCCTATCATAGCCACCCTCAACTTAGGCGATTTGCCTGAGTTGAAGTTCACAATGTCCAAGGAGGGACCAAGGCCAAAACAAGTTCATTCATAATAAAATCAGGTAGGCGAATTTGTGTAAACAAAAACAAAGGTCAATTTAATCTCAAACATTTGGATCAAGGGATTTTTATTCACTTTTGGTAGGTCTTTTAGGCAAAAGTGGACTTATAAATAAAAAATGACCTATGATCCTTTCCTAGTTTTCTATCCTCTATCTCGGTACGACTGACCAGGAAAGTTCTAGATTGATACACACAACCAAATTCAGCTATTAAACCTCACTTCACACATAACATCGGTCAACATCATCATTTCTACCAATTTGTAGATCAGGTACAACCATACAATGATAAAAAAGTTCACAGTTTCAATGCCATGCAAAGATTCACAAAGGTCATACTTGTCAACTTTCACATATACATATACAAATTTCTAGGAGGGGTATCAAATCATCAAATATCAAAATATCAAACCATTTCAGCTCTTGACTTCTTTCAATTTTCTTACTTTCTTCCAATTGACACAAGAAACAAAAAAAATCCTAAACATGCTGGTTCTACTAGATATGGAACACCTGAGGGAAAAGATATCTGGAAAGAAAAATCCTTGGGTTATGTTCAGAAAAATAGAATGCACAAGTATCCTCCCCACCCCCATCAGGAAAGTATGCATCGTCCTCGACGCATATACATACCAAACAAGAACTAAGAAAATAGGGAACATACCTGAGCGAACTAGGTGTCTTCTACCTGGTCGGTGAAGGGTGTAGATACTCCTCCAATGTCATCTCTAAATTTACCGGCTTGAACCGGCACATTATCAGACCCTACAGAGCTCGTGCCTTCTCCACGAACTTTCACTTCCTCAGTCTCGGCTCTCTGTCAAGCCTCCTCTATGGATTCATGCAGCGCTCTCTCCATCTCAGTCTACTCCCATTTTTGTTGATGGAGCAGAGAAGCATCATCATCAACACTTGCCTCCTCACAAGGCCTCTTCCCCTTTTTATGTGCCACCGTCTCCTCCATGATGAAATCAAAAATGGGTGGCAATTCTTCTTCAAACTCATCATCTATCACGGGGAGTAACGGTGGAGGTACTGCAGCTACCAGTCGTGCGGCCAAGTCCCGCACTTCGAACCGTAGCGCTCCCAACTCTGAGTACCATCGGGATAACTTCGGTGCCTGTAACTGTGCAAGGAGCTCATCCATTCTTCTCTCAAAAGCATCCAATTTCCCATGCACTAAACTGGACAGTGTCTCCAACTCCTTTGACACCCACGGCTTAACCTGCTCCATCAAGACTTTGACCTATAGAGCCGTGTGTGCATGCTGCTTCTTGGCCTTAGCTAGCCGCCTAGCCATATCAACCAAAATTTCCTATGAAATTGTGATTAGATCACTTGTGGTGGCTCGTGGAGGTGCAATTGATGGTCAGGATGCTGCTGCCGTAGATGATGAATCGAGAACATCGGCAGTTGTGGAGTTATCCGCTGCATCTGTAGCTTCAGCCGTGCTACCTGTATATTCACCCTCAGTAGGCTCGACCGCTAACTCGGCGAACTGTGCTGCATCAGTCTGCATCCCGCTGCCAAATGCCTCTGCTATTATGGTTGCTCCAGCGGATGCAGCTTCTTGAGTCCTTGCCTTCAATACTGAGTTTGTATCATCTCTAATCAGCCTGATATTGGTAATCTTCTGGACCACCACTCTTTGGTCAATTGATGGCAACTCTGGCGCTTGGGACTCTCGACAAAGTCTATCAATCAAACAAGGGAAGGGAATCATCGTACCATTATTTATAGCCCGCTCTCAAATCTCCTCAGCAATGAATCGTGGGAAATTGATTGCATAACCCTCCATTATGTTGGCTACCAGTGCTGCTCTGTCAAGTGAGAGTATATTGCCATTACTTGTTGGTACCAGCCTGTGCCTCACCAGTGACCACCAAAATTTCACCTGAAAGTTCAAAGTGGCCTTCTTTATCCGCGACTCTGTGCCATGAATCCATTCAACTAGCGGACCCTTAGTGGCAATTATTCGAGAGATCCAAGTGTACTGATGTATACACTCCATGCTATTCAACTTTTTAGTTTTGACTTTCCTCAACTCAGATAGCCTGTGATCAAACTCTGATGTGTTCATCGGAGTGCGATAAGCAGGCCCATACAGCATCTTGGAAATTGTCTCCTAAGATATATCGACTGAAGTCACACGCACCAACACTTGATTCAATGTGGGCCTCTTTTTCCAATCCTAGCCTCCTAGTGCTAACCGCTGCAAGGTGGCTGCATATGCTGCATAGAATTCTCGAACCAGACATGGGCTATAGCTGCCTGAAGGCTCTGTCAACCACCCAAATCTGTATTTATCAAAGATTGCTTATAGCTCAGGAAGGTCTTTCAACCCGATGGTGATCAGCCTTGACTCCTCATATATGTTCCTCTTAGGATTGCCTTTATCATTGGGAGCAATATCTCGGTTATATATGGCCCGTGTGCCATGGGAACACCATCTCCGTACATTTCTCGATTGCTAATTTGATGTGTCCGAGGTCCCCATCAGCTCATTATCAGAATCCCCTCTCTGGGCATGCGATTGATCAACTCTCTCTATGTTGTGCCCAACTGTGGGAGCCTCGGGAACCAGTACGGCTGGGCGGATCTCTTGCAAGTGGAGTAGGAGTATCAACCAGGGCTGTCGGATTTGAACTTTGTTGAGCCCTAACCCTGGTAGATCTCCTTACTAGCTGCTCCTCCGCTACTTAATATTCCTCCTTAGAGCCACTTGACTCTTCAGAGGATGATGGATCATCTCACAACCTTCGGTATGATGGTTATCTGTGCTCAGGTACCTGCTTTTTGGTTTGACCCTTCTTTGGTGTACCTCCTGGAGCAATTGTACCTACGGAAACAATGTTAGTACACAAGATGAGATGAAACAAAAATGATTTATAAGCTGGTGCCCAGTGGTCCTGACGGGTGACCAAATGAGTCATTGCCACTGGCAATGACTCGTGAGGTTACTCATCGTCTCAGACTGTCCTTTCTTTAAGTTGTTCCAGTGTACTTAACGATTGGTCCCAATGAGTTGTTGCTAAAGGCAACGAGTCGTTAGGTCGGTCGTTAGGTACACTATCTATTAGCATAATTTTACCACTCAGGACGAGCTACATAATGAGTCGTTTGGTGACCCAACGACTCGTGATGTGGCTCGTGCTCAAGAGTTCCTGTTCATCTTCCTTTTCTTTTAAGTTTCAATCCCACAAACACAAAAACTCAATCAAAAATCAACCCAGGTGACATACAATTGAAATTCAATGTTTAACTCTTCCTAGGGTTTATCTACATCATGAGGCACATATAAACACGATATAAATCGAAGTACATTCAACATGGGTCTTTGAAATTTCTTGATTAATTTGCAATGACATTCTGGAAATTTTCATGGGGAAGATTACTTACAATTTGATTTATCATAGATGGAGTGCAATAGCAGTTGTTAATGTGCTTCAGTGAATGCGTGTGCAATGGTGAAGAACTTATGGATGAGTTTGGAGTGAAGAAGAAGAGGTAGAGAAGAGGGAAATTTTTAGTTTTTTTGTGGGGAGTATGTGAATGGAAACGGGCGGTGTTGATTTTTAATTTTAAAATGTTTCCCAATTTCAATCGTGGGTCAGGTTAGGTTAACCTACCTGGGACCTAACGACTCAAGTAAAGACTTGTGGTGTAACCCAACGAGTCATTGCCTGAGTCGTGGTCCTTGGCCTGTTGTAGCTTTAGGACGGGTCACTTAACGACTCGATTGGTTTTCCAACGACTCTTTGAGTGAACCCTTATCACCCATTTTCTTTAAATTCAAACTTTGAGCCAGTGTACCTAACGATTCATTCCTTGGAGAAACGACTCGTGAAGTCACCCGTTGCTCCCCTGTTTTCTGCAGTTCTCTTAACGGATGGATGAACGAGTCATCAAGTCAGATGAAGACTCGTTTTGTGATTTTTCTGCACCATAATTGAAGTTCAAGTTTTTGGTTCCTTTAGATTTTCCATCTTATTCACCTGCACCCATTAACAAACGTTAACACTAACTTTTTCTTACATTTACAACTTGGGTTGCCTCCCAAGATGCGTTTGATTTAACGTCCTGGCACGACGTGGGTGTTTTGGCTACTCATACTTCACCAAAACACCTCCATGGGTTGCCTACCATGCAGCGCCTGATTTAACGTTGTGGTAGGATGCAAGTCACTTGACTACTCAGAACTCGTCAAGTGACTCTTCTCCATCCTCCAATGCTGAAATTATGCTGAATTCCTTAGGCTGTTTCATGGTTCGGATAATGTTGAAGGTAACCTCTTATTTGTTCAACCGAAATTTCAGTTGCCCTTCTTCCACATCAACTAGGGCCCTACCTGTTGCAAGGAATGGTCACCCCAAAATAATGGGGACCTCTGAATCGACTTTGCAGTCCAGAATCACGAAGCCTGCTGGGAATATGAATTTGTCCACTTTGACTAGCACATCAAACAAAATCCCCACCGGCTTTTTAACTGTTCCATCAGCCATCAGTAGCCATATCGAAGTCGGTGTGGGGGTTCCCAAGCCTAACTTTTTAAATACTGCTAACAACATCAGATTTATGCTAGCTCCCAAGTCATACAGCTCCTTTGCAAACTCAACCTCCCCAATGGTGCAAGGTATAGTAAACGCACCTAAGTCTTCCTTTTTCTGTGCTAGGACCCTGGTATTGATGGCACCATAGTGGTGCAGATTATCAGTAGGTTTCAAACTTACGCTTCTTTTTCTGGTGATGAGTTCCTTCATAAATTTGGCATATCGGGGAATTTGCTCAAGTGCCTCCACTAATGGGATATTCACCGACAGCTGCTTGAGCATAGAGATAAACTTTTGATATTTTCCATCTTCAGTTTTCTTCTTCAAGAACTGGAGGTAAGGAGGAGGAGGTCTAGGGATTGTTTTGAGTTCTTTCTGTGCCTCTTTCTCCTTTCCATGGGCATCTCTTTGCTCCTTTGCACTACTCGGAGCAGTTTGCACATCTGAGTCCCCAACCAAAGTTGGGTTGTCAACATCCGCTACATCATCATCATTTATTAACACGGGCCTTTCTGACTCTTTAACTACAACTAGCCTTGGTGGATCAACTGTGGCCTTCCCGCTCCTAGTAGTGACCGCCATGCAATGACTGTCGTTTTTTGGATTTTGCACTATATTGCTGGGAAGAGTGCCTTTCTATCTTTGATTCACTATAACAAACATATGACTCATCTGCTTCTCAATTTTCCTGATTGCCACGGCATGTGAAGCCACCTTTTGATTTTAGCCAAAAATATCAGCGCGGAGCTCCTTAAGTGGTTGTCTTTTGCCTCCATCTGCTTGAGCACTTTGGAAAGCATATCTTCGACCCTTGAACCTCTTGACTCTAGCTCTCGAGTTCGTGGAGGAACATACAGACCGCTCCTGTCATTTTTGAATTCCTCTTGCTTCTTCTAGTCCCCATTGTCTCGGTATTGGCCCCAGTTGAAATTATTATCCTTTTAGAAGTTCCGACCTTGGTTCCCTTGACCTTGATGCCAAGTGTATTGGTTAGACCCTTGGGTGTTGTTCCGAAAACCCATCCTTTGATCATTCAAATAATTGACCTCTTTTTCAGACTCAAACTCGCAACCATCATTTCTCGGGGCCTTGCCCTGAGAACCAACAACATTCACCTTTTTTGCTCCAACTCCCATCAGGTGTTTGGCAAGCAAACCCATGGCAGTCTTTATCTCTGCTATATCTTGGTCACGCTCCTCATCTCTTCTTTGCTGTTCGGCAAACATACCAACCGCATAAGAACCAGTCGAAACCTCCGACTCTCTAGTGCGCCAAGCTCGGTTAGTTTTGGTGATCTTGTCCAGCAGCTCTATAGCCTCTGTATAAGTATAACTCATAAAGGTTATTCTTGAGACGATATCAACAATCGCCTTAGTGTTGTCATTCAAGGATCGGTAAAAGATCTCCAATAATGTATCATCTAGAATCCTATGGTTTGGCACCCTTTTGAGCTTTTTGTTGAACCACAGCCAGGTCTCATAGAGTGACTCAGAATTTAGCTGTCTGAAGTTATAAATCTAATCCTTCAACTTCAATGCTTTGGATGGAGGGAAGAACCTTTCAAGAAAAGCTCTCTCTTAAGCTCTAACCAAGTAGTGATGGAATCATTCGGCAACTCAGCCAGCCACATAGTTGCCTCACTCCCAAGAGAGAACGGAAATAACCTCAATCTGATTACCGTCCTGGATGACCCCGGCTGCTTGTATACCTTGCATACACCCACAAAAATTTTCAAGTGAGCGTGGGTGTCATCAGATGCATGACCTGCAAATATTTCCTTCATATTCAGTATTTGAATCATTGCACTTGTAATTTCAAACTTTGCCCCAGCAGGCAAAGGAGGAGGGACTATTGCTCTAGTGGCACCAACTTCATCTATGTCCGCATCATCTTCCTCATCAAAATACCGGTGTTTCCGGTGTTCTGGACCTCTGGGTCATCTAGCTCGTTCAGCTTTTGCAGCTAGACACTGCTCTTCAGCAACTCTGGCTAACTCACGATCTCTAGCCCAAGCTTGCTCTTCAGCCAACATTCTTGCTGTGGCCTGATCCACGGTTTCTTGTTCTTGTATGTTGGCCATTCTTCTCAGGTTTCTTAACGTTAGCTCAAGTTCGTGATCAAGTGGAACTAGGGGATTTCCTTGGCTTCTAGTATTGGGCATGCACAAACCTAAGACCTATTAAGCAACCAAACTAAAAAAGGAAAAAAAAAAAAAAAAATAAGAACCAATAGCAAAGTTAACAC
>JACEIK010011213.1:0-10274 GCA_018107945.1 Datura stramonium
TCTTCAAGAAAATTGCAGCCCATCAGTTGAGCATCAAAGGCATTTGAACCCACCTATGCAAGAGGTGGTCAAAAAGGAGATTATTAAATGGCTAGATGCAGGTGTGATATATCCTATCGCAGACAGCAGTTGGGTAAGCCTTGTGTAGTGTGTGCCAAAGAAAGGAGGCATTACGGTTGTCCCTAACGAAAAGAATGAATTAATTGTCACTCGCCCAATCACCGGATGGAGAGTTTGCATGGATTATCGCAAGTTAAATTCCAGGAGAAAGAAGGATCATTTCCCAATGCCCTTCATTACCCAAATGTTAGACCGGCTGGCCTATAAGGAGTACTATTATTTCTTTGATGGATACTCGGGATATAATAAAATTTCGATTGCACCCGAGGATTAAGAAAAAACCATGTTTACATGTCCCTATGGAACTTTCGCATTCAAGAGGATTCCATTTGTTCTTCGCAATGCCCCCGCCACTTTCAAAGGATGCATGATGTCCATCTTTTCAGATATGGCGGAAGATACTATGGAAGTCTTTATGGATGACTTTTCAGTTGTAGGGGACTCGTTTGATGACTGTTTGACACACTTAGAAGAGGTATTAAAAAGATGCAAAAAAAAAAATTGGTCCTTAATTGGGAAAAATGTTATTTTATAGTAAAAGAAGGGATTGTATTGGGACACAAGATTTTTGAAAAAGAGATTGAGGTGGACCAAGGCAAAGTTGACACTATTACTTAGTTACCTCCACCGTGCATCGTAAAGGGAGTTAGGAGTTTCCTCGAACATGCGGGTTTTTACCGCCGGTTTATTAAAGACTTTTCTAAGATAGCACATCCTCTATTTCGGCTGCTGGAGAAAGAAGAAAAGTTCAATTTTGATGAGGAGTACTTGAAGGAATTTGTGGAGTTGAAGGAAAGGTTGATTTCCTCTCTAATTATTATAGCAACTGATTGGTCAAAACCCTTTGAGCTCATGTGCTATGCCAGTGGGATGGCATTAGGAGCAGTCCTTGGTCAGCGGAGAGATAAGATATTTCATCCAATCTACTATGCTTGCAAGGCCCTAAATGATGTAGAAACAAACTACACAGTAACGGAGCAAGAGTTAGTTGTTGTTGTGTTTGCGTTTGAAAAGTTCCGGGCATCTTTGTTAGGAACGAATGTGGTGGTGCACACAGACCATGAAACACTTAGGTATTTAATGGCCAAGAAATATGCTAAATCGAGACCGATCAGGTGGGTTCTGTTGTTGCAGGAATTTTATTTTGAGGTGAAGGATCATAAGGGATTTTTAATTAAGTGGCCGACCATCTATTGCTCCTAGAAACAAGTGGTTAGCCAGGAGCACATGAGGAGATCAATGAATCCTTCCCAGATGAGCGTATTCTAGCCTCAACCCATGATCTAAAACTGTGGTTTGCCGATTTTGTTAATTACTTGGACAACAACATTATACCCGAAGGCTTGAACTTTCAACAAAAGAAGAAATTCATGCATGATGTCCAAAAATTTTATTGGGACGAACCTTACCTCTTCCGAAGTTGTACAAAGGGTTTAAAACGATGGTGTGTTCCAAAAGTTAAGATGGTCCCAATTTTGGAGGCTTTTCATTCTTCACCTGTTGGGGGTCATTATGGGATTGTTCGGACAACAAAAAAGGTGTTACAACATGGGTTTTATTGGCATACACTACATCAGAATTCCCATGACTTTGTGAAACAATGTGATCGATGTCAAAGGACAGGGAGTATTTCAAGGAGGCATGAACTTCCGCTAACACCAATCTTAGAGGTTGAGTTCTTCGATGTATGGGGGATCGACTTAATGGGCCCTTTTTTGAGCTCTTAGTGAAACACATATATCATGGTAGCAGTTGATTATGTCTCCAAATGGGTGGAAGTTGTTGCACTATCCAATAATGAAGGGAGTAGCGTAACAACCCTTTTTGAAAAAATATATTTTCTCGCTATTTGGTACTCCCAGAGCTATCATTAGCAATGAAGGATCCCATTTTTGCAATCGAGTATTCATCACATTGCTAGCTAAATATGGTGTGAAACACAAAGTGTCCACCCCTTATCACCCAAAAACCAGCGGCCAAGTGGAAGTTTCAAATCGGGAAATAAAATCTATCTTGACTAAAATAGTCAATGTTAACAGAACTGATTGGGAGCGGAAGTTAGATGATGCCTTTTGGGCATATCATACTGCATTTAAAATGCCGATAGGGATGTCTCCATATCAGCTGGTGTTTGGAAAATCATGTCACCTTCCTGTTGAGTTAGAACACAAATCATTATGGGAATTAAAAAGCTTAAATCTTGAATGGGGAAGAGCTGTCCAAGGACGAGTTCATAATCTGCATGAGTTAGATGAATTCAGAATGAGGGAATATGAGAATGCAACTATTTACAAAGTTAGAATGAAACATTATCATGACCAAAAAGTGTTGCAGCGTAGTTTTGCTCCAAGGGACTGGGTGTTGTTGTTCAGTTCACGGTTATAGCTATTCCTCAGGAAATTAAAATCCAAATAGTCAAGCCCTTTTAAGGTACCTTAGGTGTATGAGAATGGTGCCAGAGAACTCCATGGAGAGAATGGGAGCAAGTTCAGAGTGAATGATCAATGGGTTAAAAGATATCTGGGGGTGTGGGAAGAAGTTGGCCGAATAGAGGTCACATATCTAGATGAACCGTAGGTACTGAGTGACCTTCGTCGTTCCATGACTTTAACTAAGGCGCTTCTTGGGAGGCAACCCGAGCATTTTTATTTTCTAACTCTTCTTATAAGTATTGTTGTTTTTGATTTTTCTAGGTTAGGTTAATGAACTTTAAGAAGAACAAGGACAGGGTTGGCCGGCGCCAGACCGGCAAAGCGTAGGTTGCACTCCCGAACCACCGATGGGGCGCCGACCTTGTACGGTGCACTGAAGGATTCAAGGCTAGATGGAGAAGCGTCTCTTAAAGTGCGAACCGCCGGGCTGATGTCAACAAGTGTACTAGGAGTAGACCTATCATCGGTTTCTCATCCAGCGAAACGCCAGACACATTCCGCGCATGCCGCTCAGTCACCGATCTAGTTTCTAGAATCTTGCTCAGGTAATATCAGCAGCGGCCACATATGCGAATCACCAGTCCACTTCGACGATCGGCAGTACGCCCGGAGTTGGAATATTTCCCTTCTTTAGAAGTTTGGCCCACCTTCACACTTCCTAATTTTTCCCACCATTTTTCATTCTCCTAAAAACCCCACTTCCCCACATATCCTCCATAAATGACTACCATCTACTCACTGTTATACCCCGGGAACCCAAGGGTCAGACCCGGGAGTCAAATGGTGAAAAGCTGAAATTTCGCACCAGATCACAGAACGATTCGTGAAGTGGCTCGTGAGGAGTGACCACAAGTCGTGAAGTGAATCGCGGTCAAAAAAAGAGCTGGACTAGTCCGTGGGTCACCACAGGCATGACCATGAGTCATGGTCAGGCCACACGACTCGTGAGGTCACCCATGGCATGGACTGGACGCTTGGCAAGGATAGTTAGGCAGTGTGGACCACGGATGGTGACCACGACTCATGGTCACTCACCACAATTTATGGAGTCCGTCTTGGGGTCCCATGGTGAATTTTTGGCAGTGTATCTCACAACTCCAGTCCACGAGTCATTAGCCCTAGTCACGAGTCGTCCAGTCCCTCGTGGGGACTAGTAATCAGCAAAATTCTACGATTTTAGTAAGGGCATTTATGTAATTCCTAAGTCCTAGGGCCCTAAACTATGTCGTTTTAGCTTATGAAAGGTGGGTTTTTATGGGGATAAGTTAATCTAAGTCTTCATTCATTCATGCAAGAGTATAGAAAGGTGATAAAGGGTGATTCAAGGCTTTCCTCTTCAAATCCTTCCAATTCCTTCTTGGGCATTCAAGAGAGGTTAAGAATCAGTTGTTTTCAGGTATGTAAGGCTATCAATGACTGTTTCTTTCCACACCCTTTCCCACTCTCCATGTTTTCATGAAAATTCTATAAAAAATTTATTGGGTTTTGAAGTGTATTCATATAAAAATCTAATGAGTTTTAATGGGTTTTTTTTATTTTCGAACCTTATCATATTATATGGGGTTTTGATCAGATTTTGTAATTTAATTTATTTACAATGTTATCGATTATTGAATTCTCTTGAAATTAAGTCTAATTATGCATGACCCATGATGAGTAGATTTATGATCTACTTTTTCATCAATGATATTTATGAGCCCAACATGAATTAAAACTTAAAATGTTGATTTAATTAATTACCTCATCATGATTTTATGAATTTCAAGCTATATGTATGATCTATAAGTATGTATGAACTTTATGATTCATGAATTATGTTTTGGCCGACTCACGGGCCTTATTTCATGGCTAGTTCACGTATGTACAAATATGTTTATGATTAGCATGATTTAACTAGACCATGAATTCATGCATGTTATACTAAGAGCACTATATATGTTTTGGGAGTAGTATCAAACACCGAGTAGGTTCAGGGCCTAGGTTATGCCCCAGATCTCATAAACTACGTGCCACCGTAGGTATGCTAGGACCTTCTTTGTGACTTTCCCCAGCCCAAATGGCCCTTTTCATGGTGATATAACACCCTTCATGGTTCTACCCTTGGCAAGGTATGAAATACCTCCCAGTTAGGTTTACTAGTCAGACTTCATGTGTGCTCATGTGGGGTATGTCGGTTAAGAGAATCTCCCACTGTTCCTCATGATTTATCAATATTTATGATTATGTATTTTGGCTCAAGTCATGTTAAGTAAATCTTTTCTATTATGATTATGATTACGTTTGTATTACAAATGTTTTGAAAACCATGAGCCTTATGTTATATTATGATGTTTATTATATGACCATGATGTCCTAGTCTTATGATCATTTATGAGTTTTACAAGTTTTAAATATTCGTTTTACTTACCTTGCATAATCGATATATTTCACGTACTAACTGCATACTTTCTATGTTATATCGTTTCATGATACAAGATCTGGCTCTCAAGTTCACCCTTCTCAGTAGGTCTTCAGAGTTCGCTATCAGCTTATGTGTTGAGTCCTCATCTTCCGAGGGCCATATGTTTAGACTCTATTGTTCTCTTCCAGTTTCAATATTTTAGGGTTAGTTGGTGTATTGTCCCTTCAACCCGTCTTTCATGATTAAAGGCTTTTCTGACTATAAATTGTACTCAGCCGTCATGTATAGATCATGTATTGTCTTTTCTCCATTATTATTTCATAATTAGGTTTCCTTATGTTAAGTCTTCCACTTATGTGAATGAATTAGATGTATTCTTATGCCATGGTTCGACTTGGGGTCTCTCAGGGCTCCTTGTCCCATGTCTACGATCCGGGTGTACGTTCGGGTTGTGACAAACTTGGTATCAAAGCCATAGGTTTGAAGTGTCCTAGGGTGGCTAAAAGCCACCTTAAGTAGAGTCTTTTTCATGGGTGTGAAGCACGCCACACTTATTATGAAGAGGCTACTAGATGTTTAGGAAATGTTCCCTTCTCTATTATCTATGTCGTGTGATAAAAGTACTTTACCCTTCTAATTTGTGCTATTTGCGTTTGCAGAATCATTCCTCCACACCGAGTTAACGTTTGAAAAAATGGAAACGGCAACTATCATGAGGGTGCCAATAGTGATGGGCATCGACTAGACCTACCCGTTGATGAGGAGCACGCACCAGAGCCAGCTGCCCACGCTGAGTTTAGGGAAGCGATTCAGATGCTAGCACAGGCCATGGCTGCCCAGGTTCATAATCAGAAAATGGCAATGCAGCAGTGGCTAGGGTAAGTAATTTCTTGAGGATGAGCCCTCCTGAATTCACAGGATCGAAAGTGGGCGAGGATCCACATGATTTCATTGAGGATATTTTAAAGATCACTAACGTTATGGGGGTGAAAATGGGGAATGTGTTGACTTGACCTCCTTTAAGCTAAAGGGGGTGGCTCATATATGGTTCAAGCAGTGCAGAGATGCGAGGGCAGTGGTGCAGGCCCGATAGGTTAGGAAGAGTTCCACGCGGTGTTTTTGAATCGGTTCCTCCATCAAGAGATTAGGGAGCTCAAGGTGGCCGAGTTTGTTAATTTGAAATAGGGTGGCATGTCCATTCAAGAGTTCGCATTGGAGTTCACCCGATTATCCAAGTATGCTCCAGAGTTGGTGGCAGACCAGAGGGCTCGAGTAAGTCGTTTTGTTCAAGGGGTGGTGGATTATTTGGATAAGGATTGTAGGATCACTATGTTGCATCAGGATATCGACTTTCCCCGCATTGTGTTGCATGCACAGAAGATGGAGTCGGTCTACCAGAGGCAGAGGGAGGCCAAGTGGGCTGGGACCGATAGCTATGGGATTTCTCAGGTCAGGTCAGGGGGTGGACAACATCAGTAGTCCTAGCATAGGTCTATCTATCCAGCTCCATTATCGACCAGTACGTCATCTAGATTCAGAGGGGATCGGAGGAGTAGAGCTTCAGAGTCGAGAGGCCAGAGTAGCATGCAGGTGGAGCGCTCTTTTCTAGTTTGTGCGGGGTGTGGCTAGAATCACCCTAGGAGGTTCCTAGTTGGCTTAGATGCTTGTTTCGGGTGTGGCAATCCCGGAAATAGACTCAGAGATAGTCCTTCAGCTAGACCAGGGGTCGAATGGAGCCTATTTGCCAGCAGCCAGATCTGTCGCTCCAGTAGCATGTCCCCCTCAGCAGGGTTCCTCAACCAGTTCAACCGGTGGTCAGCGTCAAAACAAGTTTTATGCTTTAGCACCCCTTTAGGAGCAGAAGGTCTCCTCAGATGTGGTCACGGGTATGTTGTGTGTTTTTCATATTGATGTTTATTCTTTGCTAGATCCGGGAGCTACCTTGTCTCTTGTGACCCCTTACATTTCTAGTAGCTTTGGAGTTATTCCCGAGACTCTTTTAGAACCTCTTTTCGGTTTCTACTTCTGTTGATGATTCGGTTGTAGCTAGGCGGGTGTATAAGGGATGCCCGATCACTATATTGCATAAAGTCACGTCCACAGACCTTGTAGAGTTAGGCATGACTAATTTTGATATTATTCTTGGCATGGATTGGTTGTATGCGTGTTATGCTTCTGTAAATTGTAGAACCCATACGGTGGAATTTCATTTTCCGAGTGAATCAATTTTGGAGTGGAGGGGTAGTTTGGCTATTCCAGCAAGTCGATTATTTCATATCTTAAGGCTCGAAAGATGATTTCGAAGGGTTTCATGTACCATCTAGTTAGGGTTAAGGATGTTGAGTCCGAGACCCCGACTATCCAGTCAGTCCCAGTGGTGTGTGGGTATCCATAGTTCTTCCCTGATGATTTGCCAGGCGTTCCTCCCGAGCGGGAGATTGATTTTGGTATTGACCTTCTGCCCGATATGCGACCTATATATATTCCTCCTTACAGGATGGTTCCAGCCGAGCTAAAAGAGTTGAATAATTAGTTGAAGGACCTGTTAGATAAGGGCTTTATCAGACTGAGCAAGTGTCCATAGGGTGCACCAGTGTTATTTGTCCAGAAGAAAGATGGTTCTCTTCGGATGTGCATTGACTATCGGCAATTGAACAAGTTCACCGTTAAGAACAGGTATCCTTTGCCCAGTATCGATGATTTCTTTGACCAGCTTCAGGGTGCGAAGTGTTACTTAAAGATAGATCTCAAGTCCAGGTATCATCAGCTCCGAGTTCGGGAGAGTGATATCCGTAGACAGCCTTCAGGACGCGGTATGGCCATTATGATTTTGGTGTTCTGTCTTTTGGACTAACCAATGCTCCTGCAACTTTTATGGACCTGATGAATAGGGTTTTCAAGCCATATCTAGACATGTTCGTGATTGTGCTCATTGAAGACATCCTCATATACTCTCGGAGCGAGGAGGAGCATGCCACACATTTGAGGGTAGTGATCCAGACCCTCAAGGATTGGCAGTTGTATGCAAAGTTCAGCAAGTGCGAGTTTTGGTTGAAATCGGTAGCATTTTTTGGCCATGTAGTATCAGGCGAGGGCATAAAGGTAGATTCTCAGAAAACTGAGGCGATGAAGAATTGGCCTAGACCAGTGAATCCTTCAGATATTCATAGTTTCTTAGGCCTAGATGGGTGCAACCGGAGATTTGTCGAGGGTTTTTCATCAATTGCAGCACCTTTGACCAAGTTAACTCAGAAAAAGGTAAAGTTCCAATGGTCAGAGGCTTGTGAGAAATGCTTCCAAGAGTTAAAGACCCGACTCACTACCGCACCGTTGTTGACACTACCTGAGGGTACGCATGGTTTTGTTGTGTATTTCGATCCTTCAAGTCGGGATCGGGTGTGTATTGATGCAGCAGGGAAAGGTAATAGCATATGCCTCCAGGAAATTAAAGATCCATGATAAGAATTACCAACCCATGATCTGGAGTTGGCAATGGTGGTGTTCGCATTGAAAATATGGCAATATTACTTGTATGGGGTCCACGTAGATGTATTCACAGACCACAAGAGCTTACAATATGTGTTCATGCAGAAGGACCTAAATCTATGGCAAATGAGGTGGTTAGAGCTACACAAAACCTATGACATAAGTGTCTCATACTACCCGGGTAAAGACAATGTGGTAGTGGATGCACTTAGTAGAGTCTCTATGGAGAGTGTGTCGCCTGTGGATGAAGGGAAGAAGGGAGTTAGTGAAAGATGACCATCGACTTGCAAGGTTGGGAGTTAGATTGATCGACTCGACCGATAGCAGCGTTGTTGTGCAAAACGGATCAAAATCGTCCTTGGTGACAGATGTGAAAGACAGACAAGATGAGGATCCGATGTTGGTAAAGCTGAATGAATCCATTCAGAATCAGAAGGTAGAGGTCTTCTCCCAAGGGGGAGATGGGGTGTTGCTGTACTAGGGCCGTCTATGCATTCTAGATGTTGATAATTTGAGGGGCTGGATATTGTAGGAAGCATATGGATCCAGGTATTCTATCCATCCAGGTGCCAACAAGATGTATCATGATTTGCGGGAAATATATTGGTGGAGTGGCATGAAGAAGGATATTGCGGAATTTGTAACTAGGTGCCCGAACTGTCAGCAAGTAAAAGTTGAGCATCAAAGGCCGGGAGGCATACTTCTGGATATTAGCATTCCCACCTGGAAGTGAGAAGAGATTAATATGGATTTCATTATAAGCCTAACTCATACTCGCCGAAACTACGATTCTATTTGGGTGTTGGTAGACAGGTTGACCAAGCCTTCACACTTTTTACAAATCAAAACTACCGATTCAGCAGAGGACTATACCAAGTTATACAACTGAGAGTTGGTGTGGTTGCATGGAGTACCCTTGTCCATTATAGTGGATAGAGGCACACAATTTACCTCTCAATTTTGGAGGTCCTTCCAAAAGGGACTTGGTACTCAGGTCAAGCTTAGCACGACGTTCCATCCGCAAACAAATGGTCAGGCAGAGCAGACTATTCAGATTCTTGAGGATATGTTGAGAGCCTGCATCATTGATTTCAAGGGTAGTTGGGATAAGCACCCGCCTCTGATCGAGTTTGCTTACAATAACAGCTATCACTCCAGTATCTAAATGGCACCGTTGGAGGCTCTCTATGGGCGGAGATGTAGATCGCCCATTGAATGGTTTGAGATTGGTGAGGTAGCTATGATAGGTCCAGATTCAGTTTGTGAGGCTATGGTGAAGGTTCAATTGATAAAGTACAGGCTGAAAACTACTCAGAGTCGTCAAAAGTCATATGCTGATGTGAGAAGGAGAGAGTTGGAGTTCGAGATGGACAACTGGGTATTTCTGAAGGTGTCTCCCATGAAGGGAGTCATTGTTCGTCGGTCTGATGACTACACGCAAGTGCACCTGGTCGAACAAGTAGTAAAATGGCTCAAGTAAGCCAAGTATCGATCCCATAGGGACTGGACTACAGTATCAATTTAATCAAGTGTTAATAAACTTTAACTCAAAATGCAGACAACAGTGTGAAGAAGAGTCTTGATATTTTGTTTCCTAATTTATACTAAGTCTAAAATAAATGTACAATTTGAGTTTGAACTATGAATGTGAGCATGCTGAGGTTAAAACAAACATGTAGAGAAATAAATTATCGATACACTTTGATCTATCTTTTCTCCGGTTGCTAGTCAAGACTTTATGCCTATGGATTAAAACTCTCGTATTTAACCCAACTTAAGAATCATGAACCTTCCACCTACATTTCTATGATAAAAAGAAATTCATGTTCTAGCCA
>JACEIK010011213.1:11054-22373 GCA_018107945.1 Datura stramonium
TATAAATTCACATTTTACTATAATTTACATGAGAATGTACAAACATCGTTAGATAAACAAGACGAAATGACGCATTTGAGTATCACTTGGGCATATAAATTTGCCCAAGATCAGTCATGCGGTTCAGAAAGAAAGGAAAACTAAGCCCCCGCTATGTTGGTCCCTATCGAGTTATGAGAAGAGTTGGTAAGGTAGCATATGAGTTGGACTTGCCATCAGAGTTATCTTCAGTTCATCCCGTCTTTCGTGTATCACTCTTGAAAAAGTGCTTGGGTGATCCAGCTTTAGTTTTCTCGGTGGAAAGTGTTGGTGTGAGAGATAGCCTCAGTTATAAGGAAATTCCAGTTTCAATCTTGGATCGACAGGTTTGAAGGCTAAGGAATAAAGAAGTAGCTTCAGTAAAGGTGTTATGGAGAAATTAGCATGTTGAGGGAGCTATGTGGGAAGCCGAAGCGCATATGATGGCTATATACCCTCACCTGTTCCCTACCAGCTCAGTTTAAGTTTGAGGTATTAGTTTTTTCCCTAATTCTGTAATTAGTTTCCATGTTCAGTTCATGTGCGCAAGTTTTATTTATGTTATGATAGATGTATGTGATGTCTGAATTCGGTTTAGCTATGTAATTCTTTTCGGAGGTAGTCATTCCGTCAATTTTTGATTTAAATGATCAGCTTGAATTACAATTTAAAATGTTTATTTAATCAATTACCCATCATGATTTTATGAATTTTAAGCTATATGTATGATCTATAAGTATGTATGTACTTTATGATTCATGAATTATGTTTTGATCGACTAACGGACCTTGTTTCATGGCTAGTTCACGTATGTACAAGTATGTTTATGATTAGCATGATTTAATTAGACTATGAATTCATGCATGTTATACTATGAGCACTATATAAGTTTTGTGAGTACTATCGAACACCGAGTAGGTTCAGGGCCCAGGTTATGCCCCGGATCTCATAAACTACGCGCCACCGTAGGTATGCTGGGACCTCCTTTGTGACTTTCCTCAGCCCAAATGGCCTTTTCATGGTGATATCACGCCCTTCATGGTTCTACCCTTGGCAAGGTACAAACGGCCTCCCGGCTAGGTTTACTAGTCGTACTTCATGTGTGCTCATATGGGGTATGTCGGTTAAGAGAATCTCCCACTATTCCTCATGATTTATGAATGTGTATGATTATGTATTTTGGCTCAAGTCATGTTAAGTAAAGCTTTTCTCTTATGATTATGATTACATTTGTGTTACGAATGTTTTGAAAACCTTGAGCCTTATGTTATGTTACAATGTTTACGATATGATCATGATGTCCTACTCTTATGATCATTTATGAGTTTTATAAGTTTTAAATGTCCATTTTACATACCTTGCATACTCGATACATTTCACGTACTGACCACATACTTTCTATGCTATATCATTTTATGATACAAGACCCGGCTCTCAGGCTCACACTCCTTAGTAGCTCCTCAGAGTTCTCTATCAGCTTATTTGGTGAGTCCTCATGTTCCAAGGGCCATATGTTCATACTCTATTGTTCTCTTCCAGTTTCAATATTGTAGGGTTAGTTCGGGTATTGTCCCTTCAACCCATCTTTCATGATTAAAGGCTTCTCAAACTATAAATTGTACTCAATCATGTATGGATCATGTATTGTCTTGTCTCCATTATTATGTCATGATTTCGTTTCCTTATGTTAAGTCTTCAACTTATGTGAATGAATTAGATGTTGCTGACGACATAGGTCGACATGGGGTCTCTCGGGGCTCCTTATGCCGTGTCTACGATCCGGGTGCACGTTTGGGTCGTGAAACCCACCCAATCAAATTCCCCTCCTTTCTAATTTAAATACCCCCAACCACTTTCATTCATCCATCTCTTTCACTCTATTATAATCTCAACATACCAGTAGTAAGCAGAGGCTGTTCACCTAATCGGTAAGGTCTTTGTCATTCACTCTCTAAGGTTCCGAGTACTATTGGTGATATTTTGTTTCTTGTGTGTTTATATTATGCTTTTCATTTCTATATATGGTTGGATTTTGTTTTGTTTTTTTTCACGTTGATGTCACATGGTGTTCGGGTGTAGTATGAGAAGGACACTCTCTCAAGTTTCCAAATGAAAGATCGATTGACACCTTTCTTAAGGGAGACTTGTCATTTTATTGGGTTAGGTTAAAATTGGTGTACATCTATGTAGGTGTGGCTTGTAGGTTAATTACATACAAGTCGGCCACCGGTCGACCGTCGCTTGTACTCCGGGAATCCCCGATTTTCTCGCGAATTGACTTGCCCAATACTACATGCTGGCATCAATCTACAGAGCACTGGTGCTTCACAGATCAAGATTGGCATTTCGTCGGTGGGGCGTCGATAAGTATGATGCTTATCCTAGGTCACTGCCTCACATTGGTGATTCGCGGATCTGCATTCTCCTTTCACCAATGGTTCGCCCATGTCACTTGAAGTATATAATCATCGCACCTGAATTCTATCCTTTTGCTTTTGTCTGGGTTTAGAAATATGTGCACAATTCTAACCTTAGTTTGCATCGTCATGTCTATTTCCTTGCAATCTCACAAAGGACAAGCATCAATGCACACCAGCAGCACACAAGTTCAATTTGGGTTGGAAAGAATGGAGGAGTATTATGTTGCTTTCAAGGAGAAGCGATCCATCCATGTAGAAGCCTAATTTGAAGTGGACTATTTCAAAAGTGCCTTCCCATATATCTACGAACATATTGGGATGCGCAATTGGGGTCTATTCACCATACAGGTTGACCCATATTTTCTATAATTGGTGTGGGAATTCTATGCATCATAAAGGGCAAGGCATGGGCTCCTAAAGCACAAGGGCTGTATGGGTGCATGGGCAAGAGGTGCCTATAACTCCAAAGGCGATCAATTCACGTTATTATGTTCAGCTGATCCAATCACACTCGACATTCCGCGTGAAGGTGGAATATAAAGTGAACCAGTTCCAATGGGTAGCCAACCTGATTGCAATTGGTCAACCTCAATGGGCAATCTCTAGGGGTCTGATTCATTGTCGTGACTTGAAATTTGAAGCCCGCATGTGGTTAGGCTTCGTTTGTGCAAGGCTAATACCTTCTCAGAATAGAACGGAAGTCCCAATTTAAGTTTCCATTCTTATCTCTTGCATCATGGATCATGTACACATCAATGTTGGGGAGCTTATTGCCAATAAATTCAAACGAAGAGTCAAGTAGCAGGCCACGACATTGCCATTCCCTATCCTCGTGAGTATGTTATGTGTGCGGGCTTCATGCCCTTTGTTCTGACCATAGGACTGTGCGGGCCAACAGTGTGATTACATTGGCTAATAAAACTGACAATGATGCTCCAACTATGAAGTGACCAAAGTGTACAGAGAATAGGACTCCACCACCACCTTCGGCTTCTTCTCACATATCGGCTGCCCAGTTCCATACAGTTGTCGTCCCCACACCCACACCTCCTGATTTTCTCAAAGTAGCACAAAGGGCCCAAGTACATGAGAGCCAGCTTGTGAAGCTAGCCAAGGCTATCCCATCCATGATACAACTTTCCATCAAGAAAGCCATGAAACCTGCTAAATATATCTTGAAAAGACTATGTTCCATAGTTGAGGTCCTTGAGAGCGAAGTGATTACTTTGAGAAAATATGTGGCTGCACTCAGTGAACCTCCATCTACCAGCAACACAATCCCTCCTGAACCTGCAGCGATCCCGCATTAGAAATAGTGTCGGATGAGGAATTATATCATAGCCGACCGCCACCACCTCCAATGCTCTCGGTGTATGACATAGATCCATCGTAGAAACTAGGCGGAGTGGCAACGACTTCTTACCATGAGCTTCATACTCTTCCAGAAAAATGGGTGGTGCTAAGACCTGAGAAACTAGTGAAACTTCGACCTGATCCACTGTGATCGACTGTAGAAGAAACGGCTTCTTGGCACTTTGATGCAACCACGTATTCTTGAGGGCCTCATCCTAACCACTAATTCAATCAATAAGCCCCCTTCACCTTATTGTCTATCATTTTTTCTACACTGGGGGCAATGTCTGGTTTTAAGTGAGGGGGGTGTATGTTTTTGCAATTTGCAAAAGTTTTTATGTGTACTAAGAGTGATAATGGGGTCCTTGTTTTGAATTGCTTACTACTTGAGGACCCAAGTTTTCTTGTTTTCTTGTTTTCCTTTGTAAATTGTAGGGTAGAAATCAAAACTCCTAGGGTTTTCTTTATACCACTATTCTTTTCCGAGGAGCATTCATTTGTTTTCTTTCCCTTTTTTTTTTGTTGAATCGGGTTGGCATTTCCCGATGCTAGATTGAGCGAATTTCTTAAGGAAAAATGTCATGTTGTTTTTAAGTCTTTTATGGAGATTTTTTGAGAGGCACCACTAGAATTTTTTTTTGAAATGGAGTTTTAAAATGGGGCAGGAAAATGAAAATGATAATGAGTAGATGTTTGAATCGATAACATAGCACTCTTTGTCATACTTTGTAGTTTTGTTGCTTGACTTATGAATTTGCATGTTTTGATGTATTAAACCAGGATTTTGTGTGGACAATGACTTTTGTGCTCCCTTGAGAAGTGATTCCTCGTGTGGTAAGGAATTTTGGGAATCCCATGCACATTTTCTTGTCTAGAACTTGCCCCAAGTGTGACTCAAGGCGAAATCCTAGATGTAGTTGCACTTAGAACATGATCTTAGGCCTCCTTTTGGTAGTCACTTCACCCAAAATGACCTCCTTGAGAATTAATCTTTGATAACTAATGTTTGAGCCTCGAACCCTTTCTTGAAAACCACATTACAAGCCTAATGACCATTTCTAATCCTTCTCTTTGGAACCCATCCTCCCTAATTGCTAGTAATAAAATAATGAAAAATGGGGGCTTCAAGCCAACGAATTGGGGAGAATAAGGAAATGAATGTGAGATGAGGCAAAAGTCTAAGTTTGGGGGTTTGCAAGAGAAAAGGGAAAAATGATAACTTCAATGTGAGGTAGCACCCAAAATTGTGATGAAAATGAATGAATCATTTGGGTTTAAAGATGTCGAATCATCAAAAGAGAAAAGAATGGTAAAAAGACACTATATCTTGCATACGAAAGGCTAATTGTGGAATTCATGGGTGTTAAAAGGGTGGTTGGTATTACACAAAGGATGAAAATAATGAACAAGGAGAAATAAGGTGGAGTAATTTCAATAAGATAGCGGGATGTTGCAAGTATTTATAAAGGCATTAGGGAGGAATTAGTCACTAAAGATAAATATTTATCCTACCCTTTTACCTAGCCTAAATCATGACCCACAAGTCCTAAGTGATTTTAATTGTATTTGCTCTACATTAGTGGCGATTTACACGAAGGGCAAGCCTGTGGGTCGAGTTGGGTTCATGAAGATTTCTTTTGGGAGAGTGAGTGCAATCTTATCTTTGTGAAATCCCTTGTGTGAATGCATTGAGTCATGAAGAAAATAGGGATTCTCTCTTCAGTGAGTGGCATCACTCCTTTTGAGGGAACAATTGCATTAAAGATAAATTTGCGTATAAGCATGAGAAATGCAAGCTCTAAGGCAGGTTTTGAATGTGCAATGATTATGAATTGAGTTGCTATGTGTATTTCATGGATGAGAAATGCCCTTGTTCAACGAAATGAAAACTCTTGCAAATCATGTTTGTGAATGGTGGTATCCTCTTGAAATATCTTCCTTTTCAGGTTTTAGGGAAATTTTCTTCCCTTTTTCGATGAGATTGGTGAGAACTTTTGGGTTGTCATAGATCAGGTAGTTGTTGATGTTTAAACTTATGTTGAGTGGCATGTTTTTCAATTGATGATAATTGTATTACTTGAGGACAAGAAATGGTTCAAGTTTGGGGGTTTGATGAGTTGGTAATTCACCAACTCATTAGGCTTTTAAGCCTTAGTTTTTGCTCAGTTTTTGAGTTGTTTATGTGGATATTATGCCTTTTTTGCCTTTTTTGTGTGAAGATGTCTAATGTGAAGAAAAGAGTAAGAAATGGAGCAAAAAGAAGGAAGTGGAATGAAATTCAGTGCTCTACCGAAGAAGACTAGAGAAACGCTGATCAAAAGCCGATAAACACTGCCTATAGGAAATAAAGCCACGGATGAGTTCGAGTTTCCACCGGTGACTCACCAGTCCAGTCACCGAATGACACCTGAACTTGCTAGATTGAAGAGCAACGAATCGGCGGTGCACTGATGGAGATCGATGAAATGCCGAAGGGACTGCCGAAGATTACTTGAATTCACTAAAGGAACAGATAGCGTAGTCGGTGGTCCGCAGATTTCAATCGGTGAACCGCTGGTACTTCCACCAGTGCCAGAACGCTGATAAGAGGCATAATTATCTAGCAAGAAAAAAGATATAGAAGATACCCCATTTTTTGGATATATTCTAGGGAAAAGTACTGTGTACTCATGAGATTTTAATTTTTAGCTTTTAGAACATTATCTTGGCAGAGAAGAAAGGGAGAATTTGACTGGTGAAATTTTAAAAGAACTATTTTCTTCTTCTTCTTAGCAAGGTACTGCCATTGTTGAAGACTTCTTGTTGAGCTTTATTTTGCTACTCCTATTATTAAATTCAATGAGTTTATTGTTAAATGTGCTTTTGAATTTCTTAATTATGAGTAGCTAAATAATTAACTAGAGGTGTGTGATGATGAATGCTTAATTAGAGTGGGTATTGCTAGAGTCATATCAATATTGTTTAACTAAGTGTAAATCTGTTAGGTTCTCTCCAATCTATAATTGAAGATTCATTGGTATTGAGATGGGTCTAATTGTTCTTACTTGATTGTTTCTTGCAAAAGAAGAATTAAGTATTAGGAGAGAATTTAATAGTGGGTATGGATGAGAGATTGAGAAATTCTGCTAGAAATAGCCAAAATTACATTCTCACTCCTAATAAATAGCTAATAGATAGAAATTAGTGCAATTATTAATCCCAATCTAATGGGGTTGAGTTAATGGTGTCTAGACGTTCGAAAGAACTCTAGCAAAAGGTATTTATAAGGCTGAAAAGCATAAATGCCAATTTTATGAGATTATTTACACTAATTGAACTTATGAGATGACCTAGCATGACCCTATTTAGTTAGCATATCATCTATACCACACCTCTAATCTTTCACATTCTTTCCAACAACCTTGCTAATTTTGCTATCATAATCATCCAAATTAGAAGTTATATTCTATTATAAATGTTAATCTCCCACAACCTATTTATTTCTATGTTATTCCTAAGAGGTATAAGCTAAATTCAATTTCTCAATCGATACTCTTGCTTATCATCCACTAGTCCCTATGGGATTCGACCCCAACAACCGTCAGGATATTTGTTTTGATATAGAGACCGTTTATACTATTTGTGTGAAGAGTATATTTTGGACGATATTAGGGGATACTTTATCTTTTGTGACTCCTTATGTTTCTATTAGTTTCAGAGATAGTCCCAAAATCCTTTCAAAGCCCTTCTCAGTCTCTACTCCAGTTGTGTGACTAAGTTATAGCTCGATGGGTATGCAGAAATTGACCTATCATAGTCCTTCAGAAAGTCACCTCAGCTAATCTAGTAGAGTTAGAAATGACTGATTTTGATGTTATCTTTGGTATGGACTGGTTGCATGTATGTTATGCCTTAGTGAATTGTAGAACCCGTACGATAGAGTTTTGATTTCCAATTGAGCCAGTCCTAGAATGGAAGGGTAGGTCAGCCGTGCCTGTAGGTCATTTTTTTTCCTACCCTAAGGCTAGAAAGATGATTTCCTAGGGTTGTGTTTGCCATCTAGTTCGTGTTAAGGATGCTACATTCGAGACCCCGACTCTTCAGTCTATCCTTGTTGTATGTGAATATCCAGAAGTTTTCCCAGATGATCTACAAGGAGACCCTCCCGAGCGGGAGATTGACTTTGGTATTGACCTTCATCCAGATTTACACAGCCGATATCTATTCCTCCATATAGAATTTCTCCAGCCGAGCTAAAAGAGTTGAAGGAGCAGTTGAAGGATCTTTTAGATAAAGGATTCATCAGACCTAGAAAGTTCTTGTAGGGTGCACCAGTTCTTATTTTTCGAAAGAAGCATGGTTCTCTTTGTATGTGCATTAACTAACGGCAGTTGAACTAGGTCACCGTTAAGAACAAGTAACCCCTCACCAGAATTGATGACTTGTTTGCCAAACTTTAGGGTGCTAAGTTCTTCTCAAAGATAGATCTCAGGTCCGTCTATCACCAGCTCAGAGTTAGGGAGAGTGACATTCCGAAGAAAGCTTTCAGAACTTGGTATGGTCACTATGAGTTTGTAGTTATGTCTTGGAATAATGAATGCTCCTGCAACTTTTATGGATTTGATGAACAGGGTGTTCAATCCATATTTTGATATGTTCGTGATTGTCTTCATAGACGATATCCTCATATACTCCTGAAGCAAGAAAGAGCATACCACTCATTTGAGGATTATGCTATAGACTCTCAAGAATCTCTAGCTATTTGATAAATTCAGCAAGTCTGACTTTTGGTTGGACTCAGTGGAATTCTTGGGCCATGTGGTGTCAAGTGAGGGTGTCCAGGTGGATGCCCAAAAGATAGAAGCTGTAAAGAATTGGCCTAAACCAGTTAGTCCTTCGAATATCGGGAATTTCTTGGGTTTAGTTGGCTACTACAGGAGGTTTGTTGAGGGTTTTTCATTCATTATTGCACCATTGACTAAGATGACTCAGAAGAAAGTCAAATTTCAATGGTCGGATGCTTGTGAGAAGAGCTTTCAGGAGTTAAAGACTTGACTCACTTCAGCCCCAGTGTTGACCCTACCTGAGGTACAAATGGATTCGTTGTGTATTATGATGCCTCTAAGGTTGGTCTTGGGTGTGTGTTGATGTAGCACGATAAGGGCATTGCATATGCCTCTAGATAGCTTAAGACTCATGAGAAGAACTACCTGACGCATGACCTAGAGTTGGCAGCGGTGGTGTTCGCATTGAAGATTTGGAAGCACTATTTATAGTATGTGGGTACAACTCCTGATCATGGGTCCATAACCACATCAACATGGACCCTATATACTATGACTAGTAGTTTCCACATACTATGACTAGTAGGGTCCATGTTGATGTGGTTCGATATCAGGGTCATTTATGTGTTCTGGATGTCGATGACTTGAGAAAGAGGATGTTGCATGAGGCTCACAGTTTGCGGTATTCTATCCACCCTAGTGCCACAAGATGTACTATGATCTACGGGAAGTCTATTGGTGGAATGGAATGAAGAAGGACATAGCGGTGTTTGTGCCTAAGTGTTCGAATTGTCAACAAGTGAAAGTGGAGCATCAAAGACCAGGAGGTATTCTATAAGACATCAGTATCCCCACTTGGAAGTGGGAAGATATCAACATGGATTTTGTCATAGGGTTATCTCATACACGTCAACAATATGACTCTATTTGGGTGGTTGTAGATAGGTTGACTAAAGCAGCCCATTTTCTGTCGGTTAAAACTACCGACTAAATAGAGGATTATGCTAAATTGTATATTCGAGAGTTAGTTCGGTTGCATGGATTTCCCTTTTCCGTCATTTCAAATAGAGGTACTCTGTTACCTTACAGTTTTGGAGATCGTTTAAGAAAGGACTTGGTACTCAGGTCAAGCTTAGCACAATTTTTCATCCACAGATGGATGGTCAGGAATAGTGGACCATTCAGACACTGAGAATATGTTGAGAGCATGTGTGATTGACTTCAAAGGTAGTTGGGATGATCATTTACCTCTTATCGAGTTTTTCTACAACAACAACTACCACTCCAGTATTCATATGGCTCCATCTGAAGCTCTTATGGGCGGAGATGCAAATTCCCTAGTGGTTGATTTGATGTAGGTGAGGCTACATTGATAGGGCCAAATTCAAATGAGGCTATGGAGAAAGTTCAACTTATAAGGGAAAGGCTGAAAATAGCTCAGAGTCGTCAAAAGTGATATGCTGATGTGAGAAGGAGTGAACTGGATTTGAAGTTGATGATTGGGTGTTTTTGAAGGTGTCCCATGAAGGGAGTAATGAGATTCTGGAAGAAAGAAAAGCTTAGTCCCCGATATGTTGGTCCTTACAGGATTGTGAGATCTGTTTGCAAGGTGGCCTATGAGATGGAGCTACCAGTAGAGTTGGCTTCAGTATATCCAGTTTTCCATGTATCATTGTTGAAGAAGTGCATTGGTGATCCGATTTGGATTGTCCTGGTGAAGAGCATATGTATGAAGGATAACCTTAGTCATGAGGAGGTACCAGTTGAGATCCTTGATCATGAGTTTCATAAGTTGAGGAACAAAGAAGTAGCTTTGGTGAAAGTCTAGTGGACGAATCAACTTGTTGAAGAAGCTACATGGAAGCCAAAGCAGATATGATAGCTAGATACCCACATTTATTCCCTTTCGACCCAACTTAACATGAGGTATCAATTTTATCCTTATTACTCTATTTAGTTTCATGTTTATTTCATGTCTCTCAGTTCCTTTCATGTAAGTACATGTATGTGTGATTCATGAATTCAATTAAGTCATGTATATCAGTTCAAAGTCAATCACTTTGTCAGTTTCCAATATCAGATGTTCAGTATTTGAGATTTTAGTTTCCTTCCCTAGTTTTTTTAGTACATTTAGTCTACATTCAAGGACGAATGTTCCCAAGGGGGAGATATTGTAATACCCTGAAGGTTCCTAATACTAGATGAGAGGATTGGAAATGAGTTCAACAGAAAATCTACATTTTTTCCTTAGTACGACTTAACCTACGAGTCGTAGGTTGGTGGTACAAGTTGTAGGAATACCTGTAGACCAAGTTAGAGATTGTTTTCCCCAGACCATGAGTCCCCACTACTAATCATAGTATGCGGGTACAACCCGTGATCAGGAGTTGTAGTAAGTCTTCAGATTTATCTAGTGATTGATGGTACGAGTGATGGTATGACTCGTAGGATTGTGTTACGAACCGTGGTACAATTCGTGAAAATATGCAGAGAGTTGGAGGTTTTGGACTTGGTTAATACGGGAGGATAGCACGAGTCTTAAGAGGATTGTACGATTCATGGTATGATTCGTGATAGCTGACAGAGAAGTGTTTCATGCGAATTCATTAAGGGTATTTTCATTAATCCTAAGCTCAAGAAACCTAAACTACATCGTTTAAAGCCCTGAAAGGAGGGTATTAAGAATGTTTAACCCATTCTAATAAATTCAACTCCCATGCATGCATGTTTGGAGGGTTCCAATAAAATCAAGCTTAGAAATCCTC
>JACEIK010011213.1:25228-35904 GCA_018107945.1 Datura stramonium
CCTTCATGTGCATGTTATTGGAGCCATGTCTACCACTGAGTAGGCCTGACATTCAGGTAAACTTCATGGTCTCAAAACTACATGCCAATGTAGGTTTATATTCATGGACTCTAGGTGGGTCCCTATTAGTGATATCACACCATTAACGTCCCTTTTCTAGCAAGCCTGGGATGGCTCTTCCCACTTGAGTGAGAAAGTTGGGGCATCATGTAAGCTATATCATTATGGTATCGATTAAGACGAGTCCTCCCACTGTTTCTTATGTTTTATGCATGATCATGAATACAATACTTTGACTGAAGCTATATTTTATAAGGTTTCTCTTATGATTACGATTATTACTAGTTTATGAATGGTTTTGAAAGCCTTGAGCCCTCATGTTTATGTTACGATTATCGCTTCATTTTTGAAATGTCCTACTCTTATGAACTCCTATGTATTTTATTAGAACGTTTTATTTACCTTGAATACTCAGTACATTCAAAGTACTGACTGCATATTCTATACTATATCATTTCATGATACAGGTTTTAGATATACGACTCAGCCATGCTATTAGTCCTGCTTCCATATTAGTCTTGTTAGCCAGTGTTGGTGAGTCCTTATCTTCCGAGGACATTCAATTTAGCTGTTATTTTGTTATTTTAGTTATAGACTTTTGTCGAACTAGTTGGGGATGTTGACCCATCAGCTCATCAGTTATGTTAGAGGCTTTTCAGACAATATGTAAGAACTCAGCTCGTCAGTGTTGATTCAGTTTATGATTACTTCATGTGTAGACTTTTGCTTAATCAGGTTTAGTTTATGAGTTTCCTCTAATTTTTGTTCTTTAGCCGGTACGTTCATGCCATGATTTGATTTGGAGCCGTTCATGGTTATAGGTCCCATTGTCTTCGTCCAATGTCTCAGCTCAGGTCATGACATCTGCGAAATGTAGGTGCCGCACAAGTGAGTCCATGCTGAAAAGGGTAAAATTGTCCAGCTCTGGCACAAGAATATTTTGGAAGTTTCTCAGGGAAAAATGGGAATCTGTGCACAAGAAAGAAGGAGTAGACTTATCCTAATTTTTATACACCATGATATTAGGAAAGAGGGAGAACTTTCTAAATATCAATTATTGTATAGAGAGAAGTGAGAGCTTGTCTTCTTCAAAATGTTAGGGTAAGAACTCACCAACAGAGCATACTTTCAAGCTTAATTTTACTACTCAATGATGAATGTTAATGATTCATTTGTTGATATAATCTTCTTATCCCATTCATGAGTAACTCATTTGATTGCTAGGGATGTCTTCTTGATAGGGGTTTAGAATGGTTGGGTGTTATTTTTTAGTATTAGAATCACCTATTATATTAATTTAATGCTTTCTCTAGGTTTCAATCGAAATATTTATGGTTGCAAACATAGATTGTGTTCATTTATCTTGCTTTTGGTTTTAAAAAGGGAAGTAGGATATGGATGAGAAAGCGTTACTGGGGATTTGAGTTGTGAAAGTGTCGGGTTGGGCTAGAGATAGCCAAGACCCATTTTCATAACTCATTCAAAAGTTAAGGCTAGAAATAGCTTAATTCTTCTCCAAGCCAATATGGTAATTTATTATGTAACCTTGGGGTTCCAAATAATCCAAGTAGAATGTACCCAAGCGGTTGAAAAACATCAGGTGCAACTAATCCATGGCTATTTATTATTGTAGTTGGTTCTTTAGACGTAAAAATTAACCCAAATCCTATCGATTCCCCATCAATATCACATCCCTAGTACTTGCTCGCATTGTTGCTTCAATTTGCATTACCCTATTTTGATAGTGCTTTTAAAATCCAATAGTTATCTTAGTTTTTTCCCAAAACATTTACTTTATAAATTGTGATGCAATGATGCTTGTTAGTTTAGATTGATTTATGACTTTAGTAGAAATCACTCCCAATTCCCTATGGATTCGACCCTGACTCCTAGTAGGAAAAATTATAATGTATACGATCGTTTACACTCTCTCATTTGAGGAGTAGATTTGGACGTTATCAATTTTGGCATCGTTGTCAAGGAATGGGCATTTATAGCCTATAGTTATTTGTTTATTAGAACTAGTTAAACATGTGTTGTTGTTTCTATAGTTTTTGTTATTTTTGTTGACTGATTAGGGTTGTGAAGATGAGCCACTTTGAAAGGCTAATCTGAAACCCCGAGGTGTCTTCTTATGCTGAATCTCTCTAATTGATTGATGAAATGTGGAGAAGGGAAGAGAGAAATGATGTTGTGTTAATAGTAGTAATGAAGAAAATTGAGCTGTTCACAAAATGTATGATGGGTATCCACTCTACGTACCAACAGGCCAATCAAGGTTATTGGTGTCCTTGTGATGAGAGTCAAGGTCGAAACTATAATGGTATAGCTGAGTCGAGTAGTTAGGGAAGCAAAAAGTCCTTGTACTCGCAAACTGAAAAGAATGCTTGAAGTGGTGCTAGAATGAGTAGTTTCAACTGATTAGGGGATTCAGGAGCTAAAAGGTGACCTTCTAGACCTCACCGAGACGGTGAAGGATCATGAAGTTTCCATCAGACAACTAGAGGAGAGAATGAACTTGTTAGCATCTCAAATGGAAGAAATGGGAAGCATGCTAACCCACGGGCTGATTAAGGAAGATACCACCCCAATTCCAAAGAATGTCGAGGAGGAAGATATAGAATGAGGGATGGAAGAGTCATTTTTTAAGGAGATGCTAGAAGGCATTCTCTTGAATATTGATGGAAGAAGAAGTGAAGGGTTAGAAGAGGTATGCCTGGATATAAAAGGGTTGGGGTCCTGTTCTTTCCAACCAAAGAAGCTTGACCTTGATCTCAAGAATTGGACAATTCCACCATCACAACCATCAATCCTCGTACCGACAATTTTAGAGCTAAAATCATTGCCTGCTTATTTGAGGTATATATAACTCTATTTGAATGAAACGTTGCCTATAATCATCTCGACTAAACTCAATTAACTACAAGTGGAGACACTCCTGGAAATCCTAAGGAAGCATATTCAAGCAATAGGTCGGACTACAACCGATATTATTGGCATACCCTGATGAGTCGGTAATATACCAACTCATTAGGCTCTTAAACTTGAGTTTTTTGCTTAGTTCTTGAGTTGATTATATGGATTTTATACCCTTTTTGCTTTTTTGTGTGCATATGACTAAATGTGGAGAAAAGAGAAAAAATGGAGCAAAAAGAAGGAAGTGAGAGCAGCTCGGTGGTCCACCGATAAAGACCGGTGAAAAGTTGGTCAAAGGCCGATTATCACTGCCTCTGAGGAATAATGCCACCGGTGAATTGCAAGTCACAAGCGGCGACTCGCCGAAAGACACCCAAGTTTCTAGAAAGTAGCATAAAGATTCGACGGTTCACGGATTGGTATCGACTAAATGTCGGATGAACCGCCGATGCTCACTGGAGTTGAGTGAAGGCCTAGATAAGACACCCAGTGGTTCATGAATTGGGACCGGCGAACCTCGCCGGTGTTTCCGCCGATTCCAAAATGGTGCTCAGGGATATAATTGTCCAGCATGAAAAAAGAGATAAAAAGTGCCCTACTTTTCAAGATATAAATAGCAGATAAAGTACTATGTACTAACATATAGAAAGATAGAGAAAGATAGAGAGATATTGAGAGAGAGAAAAGCATATATCACATCATTGTTTCCTTTTTGAGCTTTAGAATATCCTCTTAGCAAAGATAGGGAGATTTTGATTGGTAAACTTGGAAAAAGTACTCTTCTCTACTTCTTCTTTGTAATAGTAAGTTTTTTCCATTGTTGGAGACTATTGATGAATGTGCTTTTGAATTTCTTAATCATGAGTAGCTAAATCATTAACTAGAGGTGTGTGATGATGAATAATTAATTAGAGTGGGTATTGCTAGAGTCATCTTCATATTATTCAAATAAGTGTAAATTTGTTAGATTCTCTTCAATCTATAAAGGAAGATCCATTGATTATGATATGGGTCTATTTATTCTTGCTTGATTGTTACTTGTAAAAGAATAATTAAGTATTGGAAGAGAATTTAATAATGGGTATGGATAAGAGATTGTGAAATTAGGCTACAAATAGCTAAAGTTGCAGTCTCATTCCTTATTAGCAGCTAATAGCTAGAAATTACTGCAGCTGCTAATCCAAATCTAATTGGGTTGAGCTAAATTGTGGCTAGAGTTTTGACAAAACTCTTGTAAGAGGTAGTTAGAAGGCTGAAAAGTAGTAATTACCCACTTCCCGAGATTATTTACACTTGTTGAACTTATAAGATGACCTAGCATGTCTCGATCTAGTTAGTATATCATCTACACTACACCTCTAGTCTTTCACACTCTTGTTGACAATTTTGCTGATCTTGCTATTTTATTCCACTAAATTACCAAATACAATTCACTGCAAATTTTATTCCCCCATTTAATTTATTTTTATGTTAACTCTACGTGGTGCAAGCTAAGTTTAATTTTTCAACCGACACTTGTAACTATCATTCACTAGTCCTTATGGGATTTGACCCTGACACTCGTCAGGTTACTTTTATTGATACTTCGGCCGTTATATTATTTTCATGAAGGATATGTTTTGGACGTTATCAAAAATGGCGCAGTTGCCGGGGACTACTGCTTGATATTCTTGTTGATTGTTAAGTTGAAATAGTTTTGGATCGTAGATACTTGACGTGAGTTTGCTGTGTTATTAGGATCTCACCACCACATGAGTCATCACTCCCAAGCAGGGGATAGCTCAGTGGAAGGTAATATGGAACACGATGAGGATAATCCGGTGATGCTGGAAATTGCGGGAGCCATTTGCCTACAACCGATGGTAGGGAATGTGGTATTTCATGGCACAAGCACCATACTGCATTTGTTGCAAATGAAGGGACTGTTTGGTGGGAAACCAAGTGAGGACGCAAATTAGCATTTGAGAAACTTTTTGGAGATATGCTAGCCCTTCAATATTAAAAATATTAGTCAAGAGCCAATCAGGTTAAGACTCTTTCCTTTCTCACTGACGGGGGAGGCAATAATGGAGGAACTCCCTCCGATTTGTATTACTTCTTGGAAAGAGTTAACCGAGGCTTTCTTGGATCATTTTTTCCCTCCATCAAAGATGCTGCAGCTGAGGGACGACATCACAAATTTAAAGCAAGAACTGGGAGAGCCTTTGCACGAGGCATGGTTAAGGTTCAAAAAGAAGGTTGCTCTTTGCCCAAATCATGGACTTCCAGATGGTATGCTTCTCCAAAGCTTCTACAGGGCCCTTGATTCCATCAACAAGTACGCCGCTAACAACCTAACTGGTGGTTCTATTATGGATCAAGCATATGGGTTGGCCAAAGCCCTTCTAGACAAATTGACAAAGACCAATAGGGCTTGGCACATGAGAGAAACAAATGTGTCCACCCATGAGATAAGCTCAAGTGCATTAGCGGCTGAATTGCGAAAAAAGGATGAAGAGCAGGATGAAAATATTTCCAAGATGATGACACAACTGGAATTGATGACAAAACATGTAATGGGAGCAGGGCCCAAGGTGGTAAATGTTGTGGGAATACAAGGTCCTTTGCAATATGATGGAGAATCATCACCGCCGAGATATGAAGAAGACTGTAAATACATGGGAAACAAAATGGGAGGTCTTCGACATGGATTCCAAGGAGCAAACCAAGGCCCATGGCGCCCAAGGGATGACAATCAATGTTGGAGAAATCGGGAGCAGTAGAGATGGCTCGAAAGAAATGAAAGGTGGGGTAACAGGGAGCCAAATCGAGAGGGTAATCGCTATCACCGAAGTTCGAACCCGTATGTTCCCCTTCCAAAAATTGGGAAATCCCACAGTCAATAGGACGTGATTGACGTGGGTAGCTCTAAAATTAATGAACTGTTATCTAGAGTTCTAAAGAAAGTGGAGTCAACTGAGATTGGGGTTAAAGAATTAAGACGGGAGGTGTCTAACCTTGCCCAAATAGTGCGTTCACATTCAGCCTCCATAAAGCATTTGGAGGCGCAAATGAGTCACTTATCAGCTCAAATGAACCTCTGGATGAAGGGAACGCTCCCTAGTGACACAATGCCTAAACCAAAGAAAGATAGTCAATGCTGGCTATTATCAGTAGGAGTGGAAAGGTGATTAGAGATGCACCGGTGAAGCCCAAAGAGGTTAACAAACCGAAATTGAATGAAGAAGATGAAGTCAACAAAATGACAATGACTCCAAGGAGTGAGGAAAATATTGAAGAGGAAGAAGAGGGAAAGGATGATGAAATCCTATCACGTGCTGATAATGATGAGGCGAGCATGAAAGCCCCAATTGATGACAAGGTTGAATCAAGAATCTCACCTCCTTATCCCAAACATTTTTCCAAGAAAAAGAAGGATGAACAGTTTAGAAAGTTTGTTGACATGTTTAGCCAGTTGTCCATAAATATACTGTTAGTGGACGCTCTACTCCAAATGCTAGGTTATGCAAAGCGTATGAAAGAACTGCTGAAGAATAAAAATGTGGTTGATGCAGGTAATGGGGAGAAAACACACCATTGTAGCGTGGTGATGATGAGTGACCTTGCCCCCGAACGGGAAGACCCAAGAGCTTTCACAATCCCCTGTACAATTGGGATATGTGTGTTTAAAAAAGCTCTATGTGATCTTGGTGCCAGCATAAATTTAATGTCCCTGCTCATTTTCAAGAAATTGGGACTCGGAAGCACAAATCCGAGGTCAATGAGGTTGCTCATGGAAGATAGGTCCATAAAAAGACCGGTAGGGTGTTATAAGATGTGTTGGTAAGAGTGGATAAATTTATCCTACCTGCTAATTTGGTTATCCTTGATTGCAAAATGGATGTAGAGGTTCCCATTATTTTGGGAAGACCATTGTTAGCTATGGGGAGAGCCGTGGTGGATGTGGAGCTTTGGGACCTAAAATTCTGAGTTGGAAGTAAGGAAGTCACCTTCAAGGTGTGTCCATCAGCTGAAATGCCCCCGAATGCAATCTAATAGGAGTGTTGCAAAATGAGGAGGAGGACAAGGGATTGGAGCTGAAGGAGACGGAGTTAGATGATGATTCATTGGAAAAAAGGTGTTGAATGAGATGTATATCGTGCCACGATGTTAACTAAGGCACTTCTTGGGAGGCAACCCAAGTGTTTAGAGAATTATTTTATGTATTTATTGTTTTTGTTTTTGTAAGAGCTATGAAGTGAGGAACAAATGAAGAAAAAAACCACATACAGAGGACCGGTGCTAATCGGTGAGTCCCTGATCCATAAGCGCAAACCGCCATTCAAGATAACTGCAAAACAGAAGACTAAAGCTTAGATAAAATGACTGGTTGACCCATTGGAGAATCACCGAAGTGATGGGTTTCTGATGTAACACAGAGGACTTGAAGCTTGGGCACCTAAGCGGAGGGTCACCGATGGATTGCCGATCCAATCTGTTAACCACCGGTGGGTCGCCGGTTGAGAAACAGAGAACTGGACACAATTACCCTGCAGAGGAAAATTATAGCGGCGAAATGTCGGTGTGCTTTTGCAAATCGTCGAATGTAGCACCGGTCGGGGTATGAATTAGTTTCAAAAGGGAAATTAAAAAGCGGACCCACTGAATCCCATATACCTGATAAGCCTCCCTATTCTACAAATATTCCCTTAGTTCCCCTTTTTCACCAATTTTCCATTCCATTTTTTTCTCTGCATTACCCAACATTAACACTTCCCCATATTTCTCTCTTTTGAACCTTTCCACTTTTCCACCTTTACACCTTCCCACTTCCCACCAACATTTCCACCTTCCCCTCAACCTACCAATCTTCCACCTCTCACGTACAAAACCCTCTCTATCATTTCACTGATACACTCACTTCACTCACAGTCCCTTCCTCTACTACATAACTCTTGAAGTGCCATTGTTGAGAATTAGCTAAGCTTTTGAAGTTCAAGTGTGCAAGCAGTCCTACATTGTGGTAAAATTTTTCTTGACCTTATCTTGATTTTCTCATTGGTGCTTAATTCTTTAGTGTTAATACTTTGTTTCCCTTTCTTATTGCACTGATGAATATTCTCTAGTTGTTGAACGAAATGGGAAATATGTGTTTTATGTGTGTGAAATTTTGACATGGATGAAGTCTGAGTTACCCAATCGGAATAAAATGCAATGTTTGGCCCAGTGAGAGACCAGGTGATGCCATTCTTAAGGGAAAACTATCATGAGATTGTGTTTAAATGTAGTAGTGGTAATTTTATCATGCTATCTGTGGGTGTGTGATAATGGGTTCCTTTGATTTGTTTAAAGTTGATTTGGGGAGGACGAGGTCCGGCGTTTCGCCGGTCAGGTTCAGCAAATCACCGATGGAACACCGGTTCCCTTTTAAAGTTGGCTTCAAGAAACTGAGTGGATCCCGCGTTACATTGGAGGTTCACGAATTTGGACCGACGATTTACCGCCTAATCGCCAATATACCCTTAAGTTTCCCAGTTTACTATTATGCATCGGCGGGCAAGCAGTGTTCCACAGATTGCTCCTGCGGCTCGCCGGTGCTTCGCCGGTACTGTTGGTTCTTTAAACTATGTTTGCTTACCCTTGTTTCTCAGTTCATCCTTAGACTGTATTTGTTATTTTAATTTCCTCTTGGAATAGTTGTCACTATCATCATTCTTGCAGAAAAACCATGTCTTCATCTAGGAATACAGGAAAAGGAAAAGCCCCAGCCTCATCTTCTAGTAAGGGAAAGGGCAAGACAAAGGCTTCTCCACCGCATGTAAACACCAAGGAGGCAATCATTTTTTGTGTCCCTAACATGCAAGAGCACTATGTCATATGTCAAGGATGATCCATCATAGTGGAGAAGCGGTTTGACTTGGCGGGATTCAGGGGTGATCTTCCCAACATCGTTGCCCAGTGCACAAAAAGGAAATGAAATGCATTTGCCAACCCTCTCCCGCCTTACTACTCTAGCATGGTGACGGAGTTCAATGTCTCATATCAAGCCTGACAAGATAGCATGCAGAAGTGAGGCAAGGTCGATGATTTTCCATGCTTGTCATTAGTAATGCTAAGGGGGTGGAAGTTGACATTACCCTAGCGGCTATCAGCTCCTTATTTTGGGAAGACGAAGTTGAATCCGGTATCGAGTATATGGCCCGGGTAGCTAATATGAAGGATCAGTTTGCTTGGGTAGCTCGCATTATTGTTGTTGACACCCCTCTCTGGGCCTCAATGGGCGGTGAATTCTCTTGCCACGATTTGAAGTTTGAGGCTAAGCTGTGGCTGGATTTTATTTGTGCTCGAATCATCCCCTCCAAAAATGAGTAGAGGGGCAGCCTATAAACTCCTATTCTTATTGCATGCTTCATGATGGGAGTCCCCATTAACTTCAAGGAAATTTTTGCCCAGCAGATGAAGAAAAAGGCTCGGCAGTCCAACACTTCAATGTCCTACGCCATTCTAATTTCCCAGCTTTTCTCACAAGCTGGAGTGCCTCTATTCCCTGATGAAACCCCTTCAGCTACTCTAGGAGTGATAGCCATCGATCGGAAGAGATATTCCAAGGCACCGACAATGAAAAGAAAGAGACTGCAAGCCTTTGTATTACAGGAAGGATCCCTTTCCCATGGGTCAGACCAATCACCACAATCCCAGAGTCAAACATGCCCCAACCAGAAATGTCAAGCCAAGCATCAGGCAACATGCCTCAGTGTGGAGCATCTCCCTCTCCGCAATCCTCTCAACCAAGTGGTCTCCATAGACTTGTGGAGATGACAAACTCTAACAAAGCCAACTTCATAGATTGTCTAAGAGCCTCCCCACACTCATTACCCAAACCATCAAAAAGGAGATCAATTCATTATACGATAGTGTCACCATGCTATGCAAGAGGGTGGATACGGTTGAAGGGGCAATCACCTCCCTCCAGACAGAAGTACATGAATGGAATAATCAGACTTAAATAAAAGTGCCGGATATGAGCACCTTGGATGCTGCAATGGCTGCTCCTTCCTTAGTTCACGGTTCGATTGATGATCTCTTCGAGGGCTTGAGAGATGATTTTGCTAGGCTAGGTGAGACCAGTGGCGGTGATGCAGGTGATGCAGAGGCTGATGATGAAGAAGAATGACCCACTCAGGGAGTTTCTTATCCCTTTCTCTTTTGCATATTTACATTGGGGACAATGTACTCTCTTATGTGGCAGAGGAATGAGCACAGTTGATGATGGGGTCTTGGATGGATGTTTCTTAGGCTGTTTTTATGTTTTTGTTATGAAATTGATTGAGTAGAGCCTTTATAGGGCTTTTGTTTTCTTTTGATGATTGCCCTTGTCGTGTGTGTGATGTGCCCGCAAGTGTACGGGACGTACAAGTAATATATTGACCCTTTTTTTAGAGCCGGATGTCAAACCCACAGGGACTGGACCAATTCAGCTAACTATCTAGTTCAAGTGTGATATTAACTTCTGCAAGTGTTAATTATAAAAGTTCTCGATAGAGTTTAATTAAGTCTAATTGTGGTCAAGGAAATATTCTGAATTCACTCAAGGAGCAACATAGAGTTAAAACCGGATAATCATGCGCTACTACGATTTGCAATGGTTAAGTATGAAACTATCAATTATCGTCTCACATAATTAGAATTGCATGTTCATGGCCTTTCGAGCCTCTAAACAC
>JACEIK010011214.1:0-38615 GCA_018107945.1 Datura stramonium
CTAGCTGTTTTGATAGCTCAAAACTAATGTTCCAAGACTAAGTTAGAACTACTTATCTGGAAGTGTTTTGAGAGTCTAAGGACCAAGAAGAAACTATGTTCTAAGACTTGTCAGAGCTGCTTTATCTAAAAGTGTCATGACGGTCTAAAGAATAACGAACATGCTGATAAACTGATACTACTGAATATACTGAGCACTAACAATATTACTATGAATAAGCATACTGGAGATGATGAAAATTATTATAAAGCACCTTTGCACATTTCTACGAGAAAATCATATATATGTGACAATTCATGCTATTTTAAAACATTGCTAGCTTTATAAACACACTCTATGAAAAATCTCGCCAAGTCCAAGTTCAAGTGAGACATAGTGTGTAGTTGAAATTACTGTCATGAGTATTTCATAATTCTAATCATGCAAGCCTGACATCATAGAGAAAGTAGGAAAAAATTCAATAGTCGAAAGAAAATCCCTAGGTTATGATTTCTAGAAATACTTTATGGCTGAGTTTGCTGAAACTTTGGGACACAAAGGTGAAAAGAATACTCCCGCTAAATCCCTACATACCTAATGAATAAATCTTTAAGAAGAGCTCTTGAAATATGCTGCACTTTGAATGGAACCCTAGCTTAGACTTGAGGAGATTTTCTGACTTCTACGCACTGATCTTGTAAGTTTGGGAGAGAATGAGAGGAAAATGTCGATCAATCCCCTTAATTCCCCTCCAAATGCACCCCAATCGATGTAATTTAGGTGTTATGAGCTTAATATTTGACCAAAATACCCCTAGGTAACCATTTCAAAATCTGATTGTCCAGATCCAATGGGTCGTATAATGAGTCGTTTGTTATGACCACGACTCATTGGTGTCAGTCATTATTTCCGGACTAGAAATTTCTCTTCTTTGGAATTCTCACGACAGATAACACGATTACTCATTGGTGGATACAATGGGTCATTTTTTCTAACCGTTGCCACTGGAGAAACTTTAGAACAATTTTTGGACTTGACCAATGGATGGGAGAAATGACTCATTAGATGGAACAACAAGCTGTTGGTTCTACTCGTTGTCACTGAAGGGTTTTGAACAAGTTCTAGATATCCCATAACGAATGGACAGAATGACCCATTAGCTGAAACAATGGGTCATTTTTTCCAACCATTGTCACTGGAGAGATTTCTAACCCTTTCTAGACTTCCTCTAATAGCTCCCCCTATGATGAGTTGTCTTAACAAACAACGACTCGCCATCTGGCTCATTGTTTGGGAGAATATTTTTGATCACATTCTGAACTTGACTGAACGGACAACAGAAAAACTCGTTTCCACTAACGATGGTTCATTGTACTAGTCGTTGAATATGTGGCATGACAACTGCAGGGCTGACAATGACTCAGACAACGGGTCGTTATTACTAACAACGACTCGTTTCTTGATTCGTTCTGAGACAAAACTTTCTAGTTTTTCATTCTAAGTCTGGGTTTGGTATAAGGAAATTTTGGGGTGTTACAATATCTTCCCCTGGTAACATTCGTCCTTGAATGAAGTCTAAGTAAGCTAAAAGACTGGGGAAAGAGCTGCAATCCCAAACTGAAGACTATAAACTGATTACTGAAGGAGTGACTGACTCCGAACTAAGATAGACATACTAACTGAATTTATGCAACTAGGTGCACATTTAAACATGAATAGAGCTGAAGGGTATGGAACTGAATAGAGTATTTGGGAGGAATTTATTACTTGATGCTGAAGTTGATCTTGAAGGGAATAAGTAAGGGTATTTAGACATTATATCTGCTTCTGCTTCCCATGTAGCTCCCTCAACTAGCTGGTTCCTCCATATAACCTTAGTAAAGAGACCTCCTAGTTCCTCAACTTACAAACCTGACGATCTAGGATCTTAACTAGAACCTCATCGTAAGAGAGACTGTCCCTTACACCAACACTCTCTAGAGGCACTACTGAGGTCAGATCACCGATGCATTTCTTCAACAAGAACACATGGAAGACTGGGTGCACCAATGCTAACTCCACAGGCAAATCCAACTCATAAGCCGTATTACTAATGCGTTTCAGCATTCTCTAAGGACCAACATATCTAGGACTGAGCATTCCTTTCTTCCCGAACCTCATCACACCTTTCATAGGTGAAATTTTCAGACATACTCAATCATCCACACCAAACTACAACTCCCTTCTCCTTACATTTGCATATGATTTCTATCGGCTTTGAGCTTTTTTAAGCCATTTCCTGATAAGCTGAACCTTTTGCATAGCCTTATGCACCGAATCAGGTTCTATTAAGGTAGCTTCACTAACCTCAAACCACCCTATAGGATATCTACACCTCCTGCCATATAATCCCTCAAACGGGGACATCTGAATACTAGAGTGGTAGCTATAGTTATATGCAAACTCGATGAGAGGTATATGATCATCCCAACTTCCCTTGAAATCGATCATACAAGCCCTCAACATATTTTCCAGAGTCTAAATGGTCCGCTTAGCCTGACCATCTGTCTATGGGTGAATAGTTGTGCTGAGCTTGACCTTAGTACCAAGTCCGTTCTTAAATGACTTCCAGAAGTGTGAGGTGAACTGAGCACCCGTATCTGAAATGATGGACAAGGGAACTCCATGTGATTTGACTAACTCCCAGATGTACAGTCTAGCATAATCCTTTACCGAATCTATGTTCTTAACTGGTAAGAAATGTGTTGACTTAGTCATCCGGTCCACAACTACCCAAATTGAGTCATGTTGTCGGCGAGTATGAGGTAGACCTGTAATGAAATCCATGTTCAGTTTTTCCCACTTCCAAGTGGGAATGCTAATATACTGAGTCATACCCCCAGGTCTCTGATGTTCTACCTTGACCTTTTGGCAATTTTGACACTTAACCACAAATTCTGCGTTGTCCTTCTTCATGTCACTCCACCAGCAAACTTCCCGTAGATCACGATACATCTTGGTGGCACATGGGTGGATAGAGTACCTAGTGTTGTGAGCTTCCATTAGTATTCGATACCTTAAATAATATAAATTGAGAACACACAACCTGCCTTGATAACGGAGCACACCATCTTCCCACTTAGAGAAAGCTTCCACTCGATGCTTCCACCTTCCCTTTCTATAACATACCCAGGCGCCCTCCTTTCCAATCACTAAGAAAAAAAAAGACCAATCAAAGCCCTATCTAAGTAAAGCTTCGTCTGTTATTTAAAGCTTCGTCTGTTATTTTTCCGCCCAGAGAGCGCTTATTCGACCCATTCTGGCCAGACCGCCAAGTAAGTGTGCGACTTTGTATGAGGACCTCCTTCTCTTCCTCGCCCACTCTCCCGTTCACACGGTTCTCAAGAGGAGGAGGAAGGGTGGCAGCAGGTACTCATGAGCCCTTTGTCCCACAAGGTTATCTAACTAACACCGGATTCCGTAGCGGCAGGAGAGCATGAAAGACAACAATGGTTATTCTAATTGAATGTCAACCCGCGTATTCTGATTCACTTTACCCACAAAGGGCTATGCGAAATAGGGATTGCTGCCTGACTGCGCTACCTTTCCAAGCCCTTACCTTTTCTTGCACTGCATTTTCAAGTAGAAGATGTGGCCTCTTTCCTTAGGATCGTTCAACTCTTAGTAGAATTGGGTCTTCATCCCGCTTGACTTAACCTCTACCACCGAAGATTCTTGATTCATTTTGACTACAACTCCCTCCTCTGTTGAGCTAACCAATTGGACTCAATCAAGCTGGCCTGTGAATATCCTCCGCCAAATTCTTTTATCTCTCCGCTACATGAGCAACTCTCCTCCATAGACATTCTACTAACGGCATCAACCACTACATTGGCCTAACTCGGTGATACAACACACTCATGTTATAATCCTTTAATAGTTCTAGCAATCTTCTTTTGATAAAGATTCAAAGTTCTTCTTAACTAAACACATACCGTAGGCTCTTCTGGCCGCAAAAACATCCACATGAACGCCTGCTAAAGATAATTCTCCAAATATTTAAGGAAAATACTAATATCAAGTAGTTCAAGATCATGAGTCGGATAGTCTTTCATGAATCTGGAGCGGTCTAGAAGCATAAGCTATGAATTTGCCATGCCGCACGTAACAAAATCAAGCGCCCACTCGAGGCATCATAATATATATCACGAACCTCATGAACTTTCTAATAGAGTCAAAACCGGCCGTAGAGTTGAGTCTTCAACTCCCGAAAACTTTCTCATCCACTGATCAACTAAAACTTTACTCTTCTTGAGTTAGTCTCTGGTTAAACGAGAAGCAATGGAGGAGAACCTTTTAATGAACCATTCGTAATAACCGCTAGGCCTAAGAAGCTCTCATATCTATCGGAGAAGTAGGTCTTGACAGTCATTGGACGCCGCTTGGTCTTTTGAGGATCCACCAATACTCCTCACTAGAACCATATGGACTTCAGGAATGCAACTCATTTCACCAAATTCATGCTTAAGTAAATTTAGCGAACAACCGATTGTCCTGGAGAGTCTACAAAATTATTCTTAGATTGTCTACATGCCTCTCCTCTATTCTGGAGTAAACGAGAATATCATCTATAAAGACAATCACAAACATGTCTAGGTACAACTTGAATACCCTATTCATCGGGATCCATAAAAGCCGTAGTAGCATGAAGAATAAAAGACATAACTATGAATTCGTATGGCTCATACTCGAGTTCAAAAGGCTTATTTCAGAATGTCACATTCTCTAATCCTGAGCTGTGTATCTTTGATTCGAGATCTACTTTGAAAACAACTAGCTCCTCAAGTTTGTCGAACAAGCTGGCTAATCTTGGGTAGAGGATATCTATTTTGACCGTGACTCCCTTTTAGCTAATGGTAATGATGCACATTCTACGTGTACCGCCTTTCTTTCGCATGAAGAGGACCGGGGCAATTCCCATGGAGATATGGCTGGTCTGAAGGAAGCCCTTATTTAGAAGGTATTTCAGTTGTTCTTTAAATCTTTAAGCTCAATTGGAGCCATTTCATAAGGGAGGAATTGAGATAGGCTGGGTATCTGAGAAGGTCTATGCCCAAGTCTGGCTTTTCTCGAGGGACTACAGAAGATCTTCGAAACACATGGGGAAACTCATTTACAATTGGACTCGATCATGTCGTGGGTCTAAGAACCAGGAATCTTGGACCCTAAGCAAGTGATAATCTACCCTTAAATATCATTTTCTAGCTCAATATTATGAGAGATGAACCGACTCTTTAGGTGCTGATATCAATACCTGAAGCTCACACTTAGATGCGACATTGCATTTAGAGATCACAAGTGACCCTAGCTAACCTGCATGGCATTGTGCTACTACTGATATGATAATACGGTATGAACATATAGGCGGAAACTTCATAAGGAATAATTGAACGAAATACTTATAAGCATAATAATGCATTTGATAACATATTGAATTACTAACTCTATTTGAAAGCCACTATGAATCAAGGAGTTGTCAGGGACAAGCCTCAACTAACTCTAAGTTCTGGAAATGAAATATCAAAAATACAATAACTATAAAATCAAACTCTGGCCCTTGGAAAATGAGGACTCAGCTACTAAACTCGCTAATTTTCATCGGAGAAGGACCACCGCGAAATCAATGAGAACTCGCTTATATAATAATATGATACAAATATAGAGTGTATGCAACAGTACTTTGGATGGCCAAGTGAGATATGGGCAATATAATATACAAAACATCTATGTTGAACTACAAAATATCTGCAACACCATAATCGAATCGTAAATTTCCAAAGTATCTGAAACGATAATGCCGGGTGTTCTGGCCTGTTTGTAACGCACACGGCGTGGCCAGCGGTCAGAACAGCAGGAAGTGGCTGAAGAAGCCGTTATCGATCCACACTGGAATCATGTACTAATTAACTCAAGTTAGTAGAACTATATCTAAGAATGCAAATAACCAAATAAACAATATTTTGAGAGTTTAAGAGTTTACTAATTAATACGAATCTAAGGAAAATTATAAAGAGTCTGAAACAATAGTAATGAGCAAGCTGAGGTTAAAATGAACATGCAGGGAATTACCGGACAATACAATTAAGTTAATTTTTAATTATGTGTTTATTTTTGTATTTTAATTAAATTATTGCCTATTGATTGGAACTTTCGACTCCTATCCAATTACAATCATGAACTGACTGTATTTTCGTGATAAAAGAATTTCATGTTCTATCCATACATAACCCATTCTCACTGACTAATAAGACTTTCGTGATATATTTCTATTCCGAATGTAAATCAATTCTCAATTTTCTAAACTAAGAAGAGATCATATCCTACCAATCTACATCTTCAATTTCTTTCCTTTTCAAAATCAAAATTTGATTTTTTAGATATACATTAACATTGGCCAAACATTAATGCAAGAAGAACAAGAGTTGATAGAACAACCATTGAAGAAAGATGAAACTCGAATGATCAAATACCCATTCCACTACAATTGTTCTTAACTCAAAGAAGAAGTGAATTTAGCCACTCATTTGTGGATTAATCATCATCAAATAAGTAGAAATCGGTACAAATAATTGAGATAAAAGAGAAAGAGATAGAAGAACCTTAGAATTTTCGTCCTCTCAACTGCCTAATCACGTTCTTGATCAATCTCAAGTCAGAATGTTTTAAAAATAAAACTAAGTGTGCTATTTATACTATTAAGAATTTTTCCAAATAACAGCAACGCGGGCACGGAGTGCATCGCGGAGCACCTCTGTGCCACCGGTATCGTGACTCCTTCCTGGAATTCGGCTCTCAGCATTTCACCAGTGTGCCACGGCCTGCATCGTGGAGCCTAGACAACGTGCTACGGTGCTATCGCGCACCTACACCGGGAAATTGATGTCCTGTGGCCTGTACTCAATGTGACACAGAGTGCATTGCAGCGTATTGCCTCCATGTCACGGAGTGTAACGCGAACTCACTGGAAATTGTTACTAAATCACCTGAGGCACGCGTGCCTCCGCGACATGGCAAAATAAGTGGACACGCTCCACGTAAGCAGAGTCTCTTATTTTTGCTGCTCTTCCTTGTCCTTTTCCACTCCTTGTTTCCAAGTCCATTCCTGATTTTTACCAACATGTATCTTAGCTTCCCAAAATTCCATTTTACCTGCAAACAACACTAATCATATTGGCTAGTATAAATTAAGAGAATTCACAATCATGAGAATGTACAAAATAACGATAAATAAACAAGTCGAAATGAAACATTTGAGTATCACTTAGGCACATGCAAATTACCCAAGATCACTTACCCCAGACTTAAAACCTTGTTCGTCCTCGAACAATAATTAATAAGACCATGCAATTAACACTCACGCATAGCATTTACTTCGACCATTCGAGCTACGGTTATACTGATTATTTAATATAGCAAATCATTAAGGAAACATGCATGGTCTCATCAATATAATGAAATACACTTTACATTAAGACTTAAACTCATTAACATTCTCGATTCAATAAACTTACAAAATCAATCAATAAGACATCCGACATGAAATCTAATCTCTCACAAGCATGCCCTCACAATATAGGAGAATTACCTCATTTGCAATCATATGATTTCCAAAGCACTACATGTAGGGTGTAACACGCATTTCTCTCTCTCCCAAATAATCTACATGCATTATGTCATGAATCATAGGCTTGTTTCTAGTGTATTACCTTACTAAGGTAAGGACGCTGTGATGTAAGATCACGTAGACTTAACGGGTTGTAATGTAAGCTAAGAAACTAGTAAATACTAGGCTAACCAATAACAGCAAATCTAGCTTCCAAGCTGCCACATCCCACCATCATTATGGGCATTGTTTCTCCTCATCCTCTCCTTCTGACATTTTCTTGATTTTTGTTCCTACTTTAAGCACTGACTTAATAACAAAGATTAGTTTTCATATTTATTTCATTTAATTTCAGCAAGTGCACTCTTGACTTTTCTTTAACTTTCACTCACTTCTCAAGCTTTTCCTTCCTTTTCACAATTCTCGCTCCTTTACACCGCGAAAATTATTTTTCTTGAGCGCTAAGAGTTTTGGATCAAATTACGGCTGATGAAAAGAAGGGATTAAGCTTTGTTTAAATTTCTTCAAAGAAATAAAAAAAATAAAAAAAATAAAACGGGCTGAACTAGGATGTATTCAAGGTAGGTATGATAATGGAGAAACTTTTGGTTTAAGCAAGAAATTTCTTCACCATTCTTCCTTACAATACACATCTCATTTGCCATTAGTACACACACCTGCAAAAGCTCTTAGATACTACAATAGTATGGAAGATTCAAACTCACTACAAAATTTATTGTATGTCCAACAAGCATACATCGGTAGATTTTCAACAGAATAATACAAGAATTCACTATTAAGCTCTCGAATACACCGAATCGAACTCTCTATGGCCTAGGTATCTCTAACATACAACATTTGCATGCTTTCTTATGTCGAATCACTCTTGCATCTACATTATGTACAATACGTAACAAGAATTCCGAACCATGAAGTCGCGACACGTTTGGGAAACAAACAAAAGAAAGAAAAGAAAGAAAACTACTCCTATCGACTATATTTCCCTTAAGACGGTCGTCATCCATCCATCATAGGAAACTGTCACTATTTACGACTTCGGTTCAATGGGACTTGTTTCAGTAAAAGCACCAGAAATAAAATCCCAGAAACCCAACATAAAAGAAATGCAATAAAATTTTTAAAAATTTCGATAATTTCGATAGAAACAAAAATATATTACATAACAACCAACCAACAACAGCTCAACACAAGACACAACAACTTAACATTCATTACATAAATAATTAACTCTAATTACAGACAAACCACACAAAGTCATAAGGTCACATTTTTCACAAGCACAACACACAACATAAACATAAACAAAAATGAAGCAGCTGGGTACCTAACTACTACTACCTCTATACTTAAAACTCAACACTCGCCCCCAATGTTCACATAATTTCAACATATCACAAGGTAGGTGGTGAAACTCCCCGCATCAATCGGGGGCATTCAACTTCTTCATCAGGTGTTGTTGCCTTGCCCCCATATCAGAATCGCCCCGCCGTCCTCATCTGATTCTTGCACATCTGAGTCTTCCTGGCAGAGTTCTCATCGGTGGGGACATTATCATCTACAAGATCCACAAATGCTGGGCCCCCACTGCATAGAGCCCGCAGACAATGAAGGGGTAATTCAAGTCAAGTTGCCAAAGCCTCATCCTTGTTGCCAGCCTCCCACCAATGCGCAACTGCAACATCTGCATCCTGGGCTGTGCTGGCTGCGGCCATACTGATCATCCCTTGAGCATATCGTCGAATTAGTGTGAGAACTGCCCATGAGTAGTGTCAGTGCCTTGGTTTTGGTGATATCCAAGGCACGCCTGTCAATCCCAGGATGTAATTCAGGCCTCCTCCTCGATATCATGACGCCTCGTGGAACATGGTAAGCAAACTACCGAACCTGCATTCGTGCCCCTGATGTAGTCGGGCTGTTCTCTATGGAGGAAATGATCACCGCCCCAACATTTATCTCCAGCCCCTCATCGTGGCATACACCACCACACTCGGTCCCGGGTGACATCTATCATGTGCACCCTAGATCAAGCATGGCACACAATTTTCATCCAAATTCTGGCTTTCCTGTTCATCTGGGAGTAGGGCAATGTTTGATGGTAGCCCTCTCCTGTGCCTACTCCACCGTGCTGTCGAATGGGCCTCCACATAGAGTGTGTCTCGATGTCTCGATAGGGTGGAGTGGGATGTTCACCGGAGGACATGGGGTGTTCGTATCCTGCGCCCCCAAGATAACATTCAGGTGATGGGGCTCGGGTGCGACAACCTGCCCTGATTTTGATGGTGTGACTGCGGAGGGTCGGGTTCAGTTGGCATAAAACTCCCGAATCGTGATGAAGATTGCACTCCTCGGCTCTTCAAAGACAGTTCAGCCCAATGTAAAGTCAATCCTGTACGATCTGCGGGAATTCCCTTCTGAGCCAGCGGCTCCTGCTATTTTCTCTCCGAGAAGTATTTGGTTTCCTTTGTGTTTTGCATAAATGCCACTTCTTCCTTCAATAGTCACCATCGGGTTTCATATTGTCGGCGTTGGCCTCGCGGAACTGCTGGTGCCGCGTTCCACCCGACTCTTTTTCCCGCTGGTGCCTGGATGTGATGCGCCCTTTCCTTATCTTTGTCTGCCTGACATTGTCTTTGCACATTTAACATACAATCCCAATGTTATTCAAATTATAATTTAGCTACAAATTCCTAAGTTTGGGTATAATTGATCACCCCACACTTAGTTCTTAGCCGCAATAAACAATTTGACAAGACATATCTATGATTTTCAATCTCTTAACATTCAACATGCTTAGTTCCTTCATATAAGTCGATGGGACAACTACTATGTACTACTAAAATCTCGTACAATGAATAAAAATATCTCCATTCCATTACATCATCATGCACTTAGCCAAATTTTTGCTCCCCAACAACCGATGCAATCCACTACCTCATTCTCCCGAAAATCCCTTGTCTACTTAGCATATTCAACAGTAATCACAACATAATTCACTTCACCCAATATGCACAACCCAATTTTTTCACATTTCAAACAATTTTAGTCTTCTTCCTATTCAATCTTCAACTCTAGCTATCAATTTCGCAAAAATTCAATAAAACATGCAATCAAATGAGCTCATATACTAATACGATACTATGAACATCAATCAATCATAAGTTAAATGAATTCAAGCTAATTTCACTTAGGCAAGGTTCAATTACTACACATGTTCAAGAATCGAAGATTTGAGCAAAAATAAGCGGAAAGTTCAAGAACATACCTTTTAATACGATGAAATGGAAGAAAACTTCGAAGAAAATCGATAATTTGTGTCCGTATCACGCTGGGGGAGGGAGGGATTTGGGGTTTTAGCGATATTTTGCACGGGTTACCGGTGACCCGTGTATCTGGACAAGGAAATAACACTCAACGTGTCATGGAGGGTAACGTGGAGCACTGCATCCGTGACACGGAGCCATCGCACCAATATTCTGGATTTTTAAAAATCAGGAATACTTTCAACGTGCTTCAGAGGGTTACGCGGAGCACCTCCTCCGGTGACACGTCACGCGTAGGCTCACTGTAATGTGCCAATTTTATTTTTCTCACCTCAATTTTTTCCTTGCACTTCTCTTTTTTTTGCATTTTTGCCTCTCCGTTCCACCTGAAAATCATTTCACCACAAGAAATTGGTTAGAATTTTAGGTTTCAACAACAATATTATTTATTTATTTATTTATTTTCTTCTTTTCCCTTTTTTTAAAGATTTCTACTCATCTATTACAACAATTTCACGGGTTGCTCTCTCGCAAACGCTTCCGGTTTACCATCGCGGCTCGACGTCATTCATAGCTCAATTTATCTCTTAGAGTGATGGACGTCTTCTCAAATAACGTCTCCTACCCTAATAATGCTATACTGTTTTCATTTACTAAGAACGTGGCACTTTTATCTTCTGTTACAACCTACCGCCCGTGTGGTCATTCTTACTACCTCAAACGACCCTGGCCATTTGGACTGCAATTTTCCTGAAAACATCCTCAATCTTGAATTGAATAAAAATACTTGGGCTCGACTCGAAGATTCGATGCACCATATGCTTATCGTGCCACCTCTTTGTTTTCTCTTTGTAGAACTTGGCACTTTCATAAGCATGCCAACGAAACTCACGCCCGCCGAGTTGCATCAACCTCTTCTTCCCAAACCTAGCTCTAGAACCATGTTCAATTTCCTCACGGCCCAGAAAGCTCGGTGTTCTAGCTCCACAGGCAGATGACACGCCTTTCCATAGACCAATCTGTACGGAGAAGCCCCACTTGGTGTCTTGTGCGTAAAGTTCTATAAGCCCAAAATGCATCAAGGAGTTTGCTTGACCAATCACTACGTTGTGCATTCACTATTTTCTGTAGAATCTGCTTTACTTCTCTCTTCAATACCCCACTTGCCCACTAGTTTGGGACATATGCTGTTTTCTACTCTTGTGGCGCACCCCATACTTAGCTAGTAAAATTTTTGAAACTTGCATTTACAAAAATGAGCCCCTCCATCACCGAGATAATGGCTCGGGGTGTCCCGAATCTGGTGAAAATGTGCTTTTTCACAAATTTTGTTACCACCTTGTTGTCATTCCTGGGGCAAGTTGTTGCTTCAACCCACTTGATACATAATCAAATATTACCAAGATGTAAATGATACCAAATGACGGGAACGGGCCTAAGGAAATCTATAAATTTCATACATCAAAGATCTCCACTTCTAATATTCGCTATAGCGGCAGCTCCCGCCTCTACCAGTTTTGCCTGTCCTTTGACATCTATCACACATTTTTACGTATGCCATAGAGTCTCTAAACAGTGTAAGCCAAAACAAACCTGGACTGTAGCACCTTGGCGCTGTCCGCTCGCCTTCGTAGTGCTCTCTATACAATGAAGAGTGACAACCTCAACACTTCTACAATCTGGCTCTCTACGGAATGCATCTTCTCATCACCTGATCTGGTCCCTACTTAAACAAGTACGGCTCATCCCAAATATAATACCTGCAATTATGCCTCAACTTCTTTCTCTGCTGAGCCGTAGCCTCCGGTGGATAGACTCCACTCACTAGCAAATTCACAATGTGCCCGCATACCAAGAGATTTCAGATTCCCTTTAGCCAAGCAAGAGCTGCTCATCCGGGAATTCCTCTTTGATGTCACACCTTCAATCACATGCGACCGGCTTTCCAATCGCGAGTAGGTGATCTGCCACTTGATTCTCGCTCCTTTCTATCCCAAATCTCTAGGTCAAACTTTGCAACAACAAGATCCATCCTCAGCCTGGGATTTTCATCCTTCTTGTTAAAACAGATACCGAATCGCCATGCATGATCGGTATACACCACTACTTGTAGAACCAACCAAATAGGACCTGAATTTTATCAAACGCGAACAACAATGCTAGCATCTCCTTTTCTGTGGCTGTGTAATTGACTTGGGCTGCGTCCAGTGTTTTTCTTGCATAATGAATAGAATGAAAATTCTATTCCTCTCACGCCCCAACACAGCCTCCCAGCGCCCACATCGCTTGCATCACACATTGGTTCAAACGGTTGTTCCTAATTTGGAGAAATGAGGATAGGTGCTTCTATCAACTTCTGTTTCAACTCCTCGAATGCTTTGACACATTCCTCATCAAACTCGAACTTCACCTCTTTTTCTAGCAACCATATATTGGTCTAGAAATTAGAGAAGTTCTTGATGAAACGCTGTAGAACCCTGCATGTCCGAAAATCAAGCGAACACCTCTTCACGAAACAGGTGGTGGTAGCTTTTCATAACTTCGATCTTTGGTACATCGACCTCCAACCCTTGCAAGACACTTTATGGCCACAAGGACGATTCTCCTTGACTAAGAAATGACATTTCTCCTGGGCTTGAGTACAAGGTTGGATTCTTCAACGAGATAGCACCCTGCCAAGATTCTGCAAACAAGTAGCAAATGAATTACTGAAAACAGAAAAAATCATCCATAAAGACTCTCGACGAAATCTTCCACCATGCTGTAGAAAGATTGCTATCATGCATCTTCTGAAATGTGGCGGGTGCATTGCTTAAACCAAATGGCATCCGCCCTCGTAAAGCATATGTCCTATAGGGACATGTGAAAGTAGTCTTCCTAGTCCTCCGGTGGTTTGGCTATTTGGTTATAGCCAGAATACTCATCAAGGAAACAATAATACTTTGACCTACAATCTATCCAATATCTCGATCAATAAACGGGTAGGATAGTGATCTTTCCCTGTGGCCTCAGAGCTTTCTATAGTCTATGAAAATTCGCCAGCCTATGACTGTGCGAGTAGGGGATTAGCTCATTCTTCTCGTTGGTGACCACGGTCATCCCTCCTTTCTTTGGGACACACTCACTGCGGGGCTGACCCATTTGCTATCTCAAATAGGTAGACCACCTACATCAAGCCACTTAATCACTTCCTTCCTAACTACATCCTTCATCATCGGATTCAACTCTCCGCTAGCTGTTGTACAATTGGCTTTGCTCCTTCCTCCATGAAAATTCTGTGTGTGCAAAAAGCTGGATTGATACCCTTAATATCTGACATTTGCCACCCCATTGCTTTTCCTCCTCTTGAGAACCACCAATGCCTCCCTTTACCTGTGCCTGTCAATTCTCGCATGGAGATGATGACTGCAAGCAGTCATCTTTCCCCAAAAAGACATATTCCAAATGTGGAGGCAATGTTTTCAACTCCAGCTTTGGTGCTTCCTCAATAGATGGTTTTGGCAATGGTTCCAGGGACCTCATCAATGGGCTGGAAAGTCTGCTTTTTGAGATACCATTTTGGTTCATTCAACATTTGCACCATCTCATAAGTATCTCTATCTCCGAAATGATCGGAGCTCATCAACGCCTTCCAATTGATCTCGAGAATCAACAACCCAAAGAATTGCTTCGGTTTAACACATTTGATTGCTGAAAGCTCCCTCACAGATGCACCGGAAGTTTTATGGCTCATCATATCAAATACCTCCACTTTTCGGTGCGCCGCATGGTTGGATGCCCCAGCCTACATCAATCAAAGCTCTCCTGGTTTCAAGAAAGGACGTCCCTAAAATAAATGGACTTCCGCATCCGGCTCAAAATCTAAGACAATAAAATCTACCGGGAAGATAAGGGAGCCCACTTGCACTAGCATGTCCTCCACAATGCTATCTCGGTTCGGCCAAATAACGGCCCGCTAACCGTAAGATCACAGAAGCTGGTTTAGGACTTCCCAGCCCCACCCTGAACACCGATGTCGGCATCGAAGTTTATGCTCTCGTCTCAAATCGTATAATCCGCAAGCTCAGATACTTTGCCTGATTGTGATCTGAATTGTAAAGCTCCCAGGTCCTGGAGCTTTGCTGGCAACTCCGTCTCGTATCCGGGAAGTTCACTCTTCAGTAAGCGCCACCGTAGTATACTCCGCCAATTTGCTTTTGTTAGCTACGATGTCCTTGATAAGCTTTGCATATTTCGGCACTCCCTACAAAAAATCAAACAAAAGCTAAATTAATGTGTACCGTTTAAGAACCTCCATGAACTTTTAAAACAAGCTCCTTGTGTTTCTTTAATCTTTGAGGGAACGGGGGTGGTGGTCTTTTCTCTTCAGCTGCTCTCTCCCTCCCTCTCATCATCATGTTCTCTATCTTTCTCCACTGTTCCCGACCGAGGTGGTCTTTCCGGGGTTCCACCTCCATGAGTTGTAATCCACTCCCTTGTGGTCACTACATTAACTCGCTTGGGATCTGCGGGCCGCGTCACTCGGCAGTCCTCCTCTTGTCCTGGTGTTTTGAGCTCCAGCTAGTTGTCCAAACTGGTACTCCAACGCCTTTGTAGATAACTGCTGGTTTTTCAAGTCTGCTGCCAGTTTCACATAATTCAGCCTGCATTTGATCTTGGTTAGCTATCATTGTTTTGAACATTTCTTCAATGCTGATGGGTGGTGGAGGAGGTGCATTGTTTCCTCTGTATTGAGACTGATAATTCTGCTGCCCCCTTTGATTTCTCTGCACACCCTGATTCGAACTCTACCCTGATGGCTGTTACTACCCCAAGAGGAAATTGATTTCTCCAATTCGAGTTGTAATTGTTGCTATACTGCTTGTGATTATTTCTCTGGACGTTCCCAACAAAGTTCACTGAATCTAGATTTGCACCACAACACTCAGCTGAGTGTTCATTACTACCGCATACTTCACACCAAATCTTCTGCAATTACATTAATCAGCTTGTGATTGATTCAAGCTCATATTGCTGAAGTGATGTTGAGTTGATTTTGCAACGCAACTATCTGTGCAGTGATAACTGTAAAACCATCCACCTCAAAGACTCCTGCCGCTTTCCTTGTTCCTCCTCTAGAAGAGTCCGCATTCCACTCTGGATTTCCCTGCGAAATATGATTTAACAAAGGATACAACTCCTAATAAGTCTTTTCTAATGCTTGTCCTCAAACAGTCTAGCAAAATATTTGTGTGGGGTTCCAAACCCTCTATGAAAGTATGCACCAGCACATCATTGACTGGTGATGCGTGAGGACAATCCCTTAACATTGAATTGAACCTCTCCCAGGCTTGGTACAGGTTCTCACAATCTCTTTGTTTAAAACTTAGAATCCGACTTCTCTAAGTCTTGCTGTTTTCCGGATGGAAAGAATCGTATCAGAAATTTCCTTGCAAGATCATCCCAAGTGGTGATAGAGTTAGGTGGTTCATCTTTAAACCACCTCTTTGCTTCCCCACAATGAAAATGGGAATAATGTAAGCCTTACGTAGTTGGATGATACTCCACAAATGGGATGTAAGTCACTTATCTCCAAAAAGGTTTTGGAGATGTTGTTGTGGATCTTCGAGGGAGACCTGTGAATTGCCCGCTGGTGTGCAACATTTGCACTATGTTCTGTTTAAGTCAAACCTCCCTCCTGGCTCTGATCTGCGAATACTAGATGTAACATTGTTAGCATGGGACAGTTACTTCGCAAATCGCCTAGCTGCCACTTCGCACTAACACTGCCTTCACAAGTGGTGGATTATGTTGTTGCTCCAGGATTATCTGTCTGGCAACTGCAGTTTCTTCTTCTAGAGCTTCCCGTCTTTGACGATGGAATTGTCTTTCCGGCTCTGGACCACCAACTCCTTATCTCTTGCCAGTGTACAACAAGAATTCAATATCTGCAGAGAAAGGCTAAGATCAAATTGTCAGCACTTATATAGAATTTGTAACTAACACTAAGAAAATACTCTTACCAATTGCCAGTCCTCGATAACGGTGCCAAAACTTATTCGGCTGTTTTGCACCACGCAAGTGCACGTGGTCGAAAAGTAGTAAAGTGGCTTAATTAAAGCCAAGTATCGATCCTACAGGACTGGGAACTAAGGTACTAATTAACTCAAGCGTTAGTGAACTATATCTTTAAGAATGCAGACAACAAACAAATACATTTTGAGAGTCTGAGTTTACTAATTAATAAGAATTCCAAGGCAAAATTATAAAGTGAAACTGAATAATAATAATGAGCAAGCTAAGGCTAAATGAACATGAAGGGAATTAATTTATCAATACAATTTAGTTAATTTTTCCTTTGGTTACAGTCAAGAATTATTGCCTATTGATTGGAACTTTCGACTCCTATCAATTCTAAGAATCATGAACCTTTAATATACATTTCTGTGATAAAAGAATTTCATGTTCTAGCCATACATAACCGATTCCTTAATTGACTAATAAGCCTTTCAGATATATTTCTATTCTGAATGTATATCAATTCTCAATTTTCTAAACTAAGAAGAGATCATATCCTACCAATTCACATCTTTCCAATTTCTTTCCTTTTGAAATCAAATTGATTTTAGATATACATTAACATTGGCCAAACATTAATGTAGTAAGAACAAGAGTTGATAGAACAACCATTGAAGAAAAGATGAAAACTGAAATGATCAATAATTACATTCCACTACAATTGTTCTTAACCTCAGCAAGAAGTGAATTTAGCCACTCATTTGTGGATTAATCATCATCAAATAAGTAGAAATCATACAAACAATTAGATAAAAGAGAGATAGAGAAGAACCCTAGAATTTTCATCCTCTCAACCGCTCTGCAACCCATGTTCTTGATCAACCAAGTCAGAATGTTTAAAATAAAACTTAAGTGTGCTATTTATACTATTGAGAATTTTTCCCGGAATAACAACCAACGTGGCACGGAGGTATCGCGGAGCACCTCCCGTGCCACGGGGTATCGCGGACTTCATGGAATTCGGCTCCTCAACAATTTCTCTACCTCAGCGTGCCATGGCCTGTATCGCAGAGCTCTGACAATGTGCCACGGTGCTATCGCGCACCTATACTGGAAATTGATGTCTCAGGTAATTATACTCAATGTATCGGAGTGCATCACGTAGCATTGCCCTCCGTGTCACGGAGGTAAGAACTCTACCGAAAATTGCCACAAAATCACCTGAGTGCGTATACGCTCTGCGATGGCAGTGACACGGCCCATCGCGGAGCCCTTATCTTTGCTGCTCTTCCTTGTCCTTTTTTTCCACTACTTGTTTCCAAGTCCATTCTCGATCTTTACTAACATGTATCTTAGCTTCCCAAAATTTCCTTTTTACCTGCAAAACAACACTAATCATGTTGGTTAGTATAAATTCACATTTAACTACAAATAACATGAGAATGTACACAATAACGATAGATAAAAAAGTCGAAATGTAGGCATTTGAGTACTACTTGGGCATGCAATTCTTTCCAAGATCAGTAAGTACTAATAATTATCTCAAGGTCGATGTAGATCTTGGAAAGATGAAAGACTGGACTCAAACTGAAGACTATGACTGTACTGACTAAGCTGTTCTGTGCTATAATGTGAGAGACTATAACTAATATGTGACCACGTGAGCTAGACGTGAGTCTGATGTATACCCCATCGAAGAAGGCTCATTATACCTTGCCATCTTATAGTAGCCGAAATGAGTGATTACGCATCTCATAGGTATTCGAGCTAATAACGTACGGTGGCAATGTAGTTATAGGAACATGTGTACGCTGAACTCCTGGCTCAACTCGTGCTAAGTTCTATTCCCACTGGCAATTCTAATTATGTCTAACTAGACTGAGAGACAAAATTGGTGTCCTAAGACTAACGAATCTACTTTGTCTGAAGTGTCCTGAGAGTCTAAGGACCTGAAAGAAACTATGTTTCAAGACTTGTCAGAGTTATTTTATCTGGAAAGTAGTTGTAATGGTCTAAGGAACAACTAACAAATTGATAATCGGTATACCGAGGTTACCGAATTTCAAGACTAAAAAGTAGTCAAACTGATCAACCGACATTTCTTCAGAACACTGGATGTTGACTGAGACTTTGAGACTTAGTGAATCAAAGACTAACTTCTAATCATGAATCTGTACTAATATTGATAATTTAAAAGGAACTATTCTGAAAATAATATTCATGTCTGAATTCTCAATCATGCAAGTCCTATTCAAATCATATCTAAAGACTAGGGCTAAAATACATACTATATGAAATGAAATACCAAGCATGAATTAAAATTTATAATAATCTTGGAAAAACTCAAGAATTATCACAATAAAGGAATTCATAAACTATCTGAAGGAAAATCCTAGTTTCGATATTCTACAGGGCTGGAACTAAGGAGATTAAGCCGTGAAAGAATTTAGGACACAAGGGTAAGAGAAACTCCTTGCTAGAAGCCTCACTGGCAGAAATTTCCCGAGAAACACCTGAAATCTGAGAAGGATAGTAGCCCTAGCCCTTACCCTGGGAAAGCTATCTCGAACTTCAACGTACTAAGTCTTGAGGATTGATGGAAAAAATGAGAAGGATAGTCAATCAACCCTTTTAATTCCCTATAAACATACCAAAATGATGTTGTTATGCATTAAAATAATAGGGTTTTTGCTAAAATGTTCCTGAAACTATTTTAAAAGTTCTACCCGACAGGTGGTACGACTCAACTTACGAGTCGTACTAGGATCCTATGGGTCATACTACGATCCAAATCCCTAAAAATTTCTAATTCAACTCACAACTGGATTGTACAACATGTATCAACATGCCATGAATCATTCCACAGCTCGTGGTTGCCTAGGAAGTTCCCTAACCATTTCTCTAAGTTTTTCCATGGCTTATCAGCACGATCCGTACCATGGTGGTACAAGTCATAACATGTAATTCTTGGTTCCTCTCAGCCACACTAATGATTTCCTTGGTCTCTTGTTACAAGTCCAGGTATGACTCTGTACTTATTCCCATGAGTCATACAGTGACTTGTACTGAGGTCTTTTTCTACAATTTTCTGCATGATCAAGCTTTAAATCCAAAGACCAGTCTCACGATTTTTGGGGTATTGGCAACATCTCCCCTGGGAACATTTATCCTCGAATGAAGGCTAAGAAGGAAAGAAGAAAGGAGTTGCAATCCAAACTGAAAACTATAAACTAATTTCTAAAGGAGTGACTGACTCCGAACTGGGATAGACGTGGTAACTAAACTTATACAGCTATAATGAACACTTAATCATGAATAGGGCTAACAAGTATGGAATTGAAAGGAGTACTGAAGAGGGTCTTAATACCTGATGGTGAAGCTAAATTGGAAGGGAACAAATAAGGGTATATAGCCATCATGCTTGCTTCTACTTCCTATGTTGCTCCCTCAACTAGCTGGTTCCTCCATAAGACTCCTTTAATGAAGCGGGACCTCCTTGTTTCCCAGCTACAAACCTGACGGTCTAGGATCCGAATCAAATCTCTTCATAAGAGAGACCGGGCTCCTTCACACCAACACTCTATTGATTCACTATTAAGGTAAGGTCACTCTATGCATTTCTTTAACATGTACGCATGAAGACTGGGTGCACTAATGCTTACTCCGTAGGCAACTCCAGCTTATAAGCCATATTGCCAATGCCTCTCAAGATTCTATAGGGGCTGATATATCTAGGATCGATCTTTCCTTTCTTCCCGAATCTCATCACCTCTTCATAGGTGATATTTTCAGGTATACTCCAATCATCTACAAATAAACTCCAACCTCTCCTCACATCTACCATGATTTCTGTCGGCTTTTGAGCCGTTATCAGTCGTTCCCTGATAATTTGAACCTTCTACATGGCCCTATGTACCGAATACAATCCTATCAGTAGCTACACCAACCTCAAAACCACCCAATAGGAGATCTGCACCTCCTACCGTATAACGCCTCGAAAGGAGCCATCTGAATAATTGAGTGGTAGCTGTTGTTGTATGCAAACTCAATGAATGGTAGTATCATCCCACCACTCCTTGAAACTCAATCACACAAGCCTCAATATATCCTCCAAAGTCTAGATAGTCCGCTCAACCTAGCCATCTGTCTTTGAGTGGAAAGCGGTGCTGAGCCTGACTCTGAGTACTAAGTCCTTTCTGGAAAGACTTGGTGAAGTGTGAGGTAATTGAGTACTTCGTCTCGAGATGATAGATAAGGGAACTCCATGTTGTCTAACTTACTCTTGGATGTATAGTTTAGCATATTCCTTTGCTAAATTTATGGTCTTAAATGGAAAAAATGTGCTGGAATTAGTCATCCGACTACCAAATCACCTAACTGAGTCATGCTGCCGCGAGTGCGAGATAAGCCTATGATGAAGTCCATATTCACTTCTCCTCACTTCCAAGTAGGAATACTGATATCCTGATTCATACCCCAGGTCTCTAATGTTTAACTTTGACCAGTTACGATTTCGATACTTTCTAGCCACAAATTGTGCAATGTCTTTCTTCATGCCATTCCACCAAAAGAGACTCTCAGAGATCATGGTACATAATAGGCACTTGGGTGGATAGAATATCTGAGCTGTGGGCTTCTATTAGTATCCACTGCCTCAAATCATCACTCCTAGAATACAATAATCTGGGTCCTGATAATGGAGCACAATTATCTCTCCTTTTTGGAGAAAGCTTCCACTCTCTCCTTAGAACTGCCCCCTTCAACTTGAGTATAATGGGGTCTTCATCCTGCTTTGACTTAACCTCTACCACCAGTGGGGATTTTGACCTACTCTGGATTACAACTCCGCCATTAATGAATCAACTAACTCTACCTTAACCGAGCCAATAACTGTGGAATAACCTTTGCCAGTCTCTTTTACCTTCTTCAACATGAGTAACACTTCCCATAGATATTCTGCTGAGGGTATCAACCACTACATTGGCTTTTCCTAAGTGATAACACTTCATGTTGGCAATCCTTCAATAACTCTAGCCATCTTCTCTCGACGAAGATTCAAATCTTTGATCGAATACAAATCAAGTACTATAGTGATTAGTGAAAACATCTGCATAAACCCATACGAATAGTGCCTCCAAATCTTCAAGGAGAACACTACTGCTACCAATTCAAGATCATGAGTCGGATAGTTCTTCTCATAAACCTTGAGCTGTCTAGAGGCGTAAGCTATAACTTTGCCATGTTGCATCAAAACACAACCAAGGCCAACTCTGGAGGCATCACAATAGATCACAAACCAATATGAACCTTCTGGTAGAGTCAGAACTGGGGCTGTAGTGAGTCGAGTCTTTAACTCTTGAAAACTCTTCTCACATTCATCATACCACTAAAACTTACCTTTTTCAATTATTTTGGTAAAAAGGAAGGCAATGGAGGAGAACCCTTAAACAAACCATCTATAATAACTGGTTAGACCAAACCCCCTAATGTTTGTCGGAGAGGTGGGTTTTGGCTAGTCCTAACTACTGCCATCTTTTGAGGATCCACTCGAATATCCTCTTTGGAGACCACGTGACCGAGGAAGGTAATCTAAGCTTAGCCAGAATTCACGTTGAATAACTGGCGGTCCTTGAGAGTCTGCAAAAATACTCTAAGATGGTCCGTATGTTCCTCCTTTTTCTGAGTAAACCAAGATGTCATCTGTAAAAAACAATGACGAATATGTCTAGGTACAACTTGAATAATTCTATTCATGAAATCTATAAAAGTTGTGGGAGCATTGATTAGTCCAAAAGACATAAACTACAAATAACATGACCATATCAAGTTCTCGAATGCCGTTTTGGAATGTCATATTCTCTACCTCGAGCTGATGGTATCCTGACCTGAGATCTATCTTGGAGAAAAAACTATCCCCCTGAAGCTGATCGAACAAGTCATCAATCTTGGATAGAGGATACCTGTTCTAATTATGACTTTGTTCAGCTGACATAGTCAATGCACATTCGAGGGTACCATCTTTTCTTGCACGAAGGAACCGTTGAAAGGAAACTAGTGAAGATGCCAATATACCTATTCCTGAACAATTGAATTTTGAATCGGTTCTAGGACTGGAGCATTTCCACGGGAGAGATATTGGGCCAGCTGAAGCCTTTATCTAGAAGGTCTTTAGCTATTGCTTCAACTCCTTAAGCTCCGCTGAAGCCATTTTGTAAGGAGGAATAGAGATAATGGGCATCTCGAAGAAGATCTATGCCAGTCTATTTCTTTTATACTCCCGAAGCCCAAGATCAGACCAAGGAGTTGAAAATGGAGAAACGCTAAAAACTAGCATCAGGCAAAACGAGCCGCGAGGTGACCTTGGAGTATCCCACGAGTCGTGATGTGACTCGTGGGGAGGCCAGGTGATGAGCTTGAAATTTGAGAAATGGTATCCCTACATATGTAACCATGAGTCAGATTGTGGCCCTACGACGCAGTTAGGTTGCCGGGAGGGGATAGTGATAGGATCACATAGGTTCTGTGATACACTTTACAACTTAATGAGTCGTGTTTTGCTATTTGACATTTCATGTGATTTTATATAAAGGAAGATATAAAGCAATCAATGATGATTAGCGCTTGTTTTTGTAGGTTTTTAATGACTTTTGAAGAGCAATCCATGAGTTGGCAGAGGCTTGGAGATGGAGAAATTAAACAGCATTTTGCAGTGTTGCGCATGCAGCCACGGTAGTAGAAGAAAGACAGTTTCCTGCCGTTGTTGGCAGCGTGTTACGGCAGGGTGGCAATTTCGCAATGCGTTTGAGTGCAACGCGTTGCCCGCAGGAAGATGCTGTTGGTCGTGGCAGGGTGCCAGGCTGAGGCGACTTTCCAGAAAGCTCTCTGCAGCTTGCTGTGTCACGGAGGTAATGTCATGCTACACTGGGTGACACGTTAGCACCTACTATTATAAATAGCAATACCTTGTTTATTTCACACATTCTGACTTGGTGGAGCAAGAAGTGAAAAGCTTATGACGAAATTTTAGGTTTTTCATCTTCTTCTTCTTCCTTTCATTGTATGATTAACACTTGTTTAATGACAGCGACCATTAAATGAGTGGCTAATTCTCCTTGCGGAGGTTGAAAACCTTTGTGTTGAAATGTAATTATTTGATTGCTGGTTTATTTCTTCATGGTTAATGAGCCAATTCTTGTTCTACATCTGGCCAATGTTATGTAAACTAAATGAGCCATAAGAAATTGCTGTGAATTAATAGATGAGTGATCTTTCTGGTTTGGAAAAAATGTAATTGATTTACCTTCAGATACCTGAAAGTCATGCTGTCATGTGTGGAATCGGTTTGCATAGAACTTGAATTCTTTCATCACGAAATGGCGGAAGGTTCATGATTCTTGGGCTGTTAAATACGAGAGTTTTAATCCATAGGCATGTTCGACAAACCGGAGGAAAAGATAACCACGCATAGTCGATGTTTGTTTCTTCACATGTTCTTTGTGGCCTCAGCATGTTTCATCCATAGTTAAGACTCACTAAGTAAGCTTAGTATGTAACATATTTACTAAAACACACACACTTCACACTGTTGTTCACATAGAGTTTTAGTAAATTAACACTTGAAAAGGTTTTACCCCGCAGTCCAGTCCTTTTGGGTTCAACATTCCGGGTTCTTAAAAAAGAGCCACTATATTACTTGTACGACCCGTATACTTGCGGGCTCACCAATAAGAGAGAAGGAAGAGGGCACTATACTTGGCCAGAAGGACCCCACGAGTTATGGTTAGTCACCATGATTCATGGGGAGGGTCATGAGCAACATGGTGAAGTAAAAGCAAAATCTATGGCAATGTACATAACGAGTGGTGACCATGAGTCGTGTTTTTACCAGTGACGAATCGTGAAGTTCTCTGTTATGATTGATGAGCTCCGCAAGTGTACGGTTTGTACAAGTATTATAGGTTTCTTGAAGAACCGGAAATGTCGAAACCCAAAAGGACTGACTACGGGTAAACCTTCCAAGTGTTAATTTACTAAACTCTAACAATGAAGACAACAGCGTAAAGCAAAGTTGTTTGTTTTGGGAAATATATTTTGTACTAAATCTGCTATCTATACAATTGAGTCTTTTTAAATTATGGATAAGAGCATGCTGAGGTTACGAAGAACATGTGAAGAAACGAACTATCAATTTACCACACGATCTTTTCCGGTTGCTAGTCGGAACCTACTGCCTATGGATTAAAACTCGTATTTAACCCAACTTAAGAATCATGAACCTTCCACCTACATTTTCGTGATAAGAAGGAATTCAAGTTCTAGCAATACGAAACCGGTTCCACATACAGATTCACACACGACTTTCGGGTATATTTCTATCCCGAAGGTAAACAATTCCCAATTTTCCCAAACCAAGAACAGATCATATCCTATTAATTCACAACTTTCCAATTTCTTGCCCTCTCGGGTGAAACCGACTTTTTGGATTTACACTAACATTGAATGACATTAATGTAGTAGGAACAAGAATTAATTAGAACAACCATGGAAGAAAAGAGAAAATAAACCAACAATCAACAATTACATTGCAACACAAAGTTCATAACCTCAGCAAGAAGGAGAATTAGCCACTCATTTGTGGGATTAAACATCCTAAAACAAGTGTTAACTATATGCAAGCAATTGAAAGGAAGAAGAGAGATAGAGAAGAACTCCTAAGAATTTCGTCCGTAGCTGTCTGAAATCTAATGCTCTTGCTCTACCAAGTCAGAATATGGAAATGTCCTATGTGCTATTTATAATAGTAGAAATTTGTCCCGGAATACCAAGCAATGTGTCACGGAGGTATCATGGAGCATTACCTGTGACACGGCCTGATCGCGGAGGCTGAAATCGCCCAAACTCGACCCTGGCAGCACTTCGCCGCGTTGGCAGCGTGGCACGCCTGCTTAGGCAGCGCGTTGCACCATGATGGTCGCGGAGCAACCCTGCCGTGGCACGTTGCCAACGCGGCAGGGGGCTGTCTTGGGCAGCCTGCCTGCCGTGGCACGTTGCCGACGCGCAAGTGGGCTGTTTTGAGCTTCCTTTGCCGACGTTTGCGTTTTTATCCGTCTCCAAGCCTCTACTTCACCAACTCATGAATTAGCTCCTCAAAAGTCATCAAAACCTACAAAACAAAGCTAATCATGTTGGTTAGCACATATCTTCACTTTTATATAAGATCACATGAAAATGTATCAAATAGCCTAGCAAACATGATTAATTTAAGTTGTAAAGTGTATCACGGGACCTATATTTTTTCCCCGTGGATTGCCAACTCACACTTAAAATCTTGTTCGCCCGAACAACCTTTTACATCTCATGTGAATAAAGACTCACACATAGCTAATCTATCAAGATAATTCGAATTACGGCTATGATGATTATTTAAGATACAAGCTAAAAATAAGACATGCTATGAAATACAACTATGTTAAGACTTATACTCAATAATCGACTCTCAATCTTAGCAACTCATACACTCAATTGATTAAGAAATCCTAATATGAATTTTATCCTTCTTATTAAACATGTGCCTCACGGAAAGAGAGTTACCTGATCACACAAAAACAATTTTTATATCAGCAACATGTGGGAACATAAATCAAATTTCACTCACTCTCACAAAGAATTCACATGCACCATGTAATGACTCATAAGCTTGCCCTTAGTGTTGTACTCCACAATTTGAGGATGCGAATGTAAGATCAAGTAGGACTTTTTAGGTTGTAATGTAACTCAGGTGTGGTAGGTACTATTGTGACTGGGGTAATAGACTATCTTCCCTGCGCTTTCAATACATCACTCCTCATTGTGAACTTCCTTCCTTATTTTACTTCTTATCCTTGTAGTTTTATTTTTCCACTTTTGCTCCCCATTTCTTTTAGGCATCTTACCATTAGTAAGGAGTTGTATAAATAATTTTTTATTCATTTATTTTCTTACCTTACTAAAACAATCAACCATTTTCACAAAAGTACCTTTGACCTTTCTCACTTTTTTACACCAAGCCCACTTTCCCTTTCTTTTCATTCTTCTCACCTGTTACTCTTTTAGATTTCTCACTTAAGCACTTCGGAGCTTTGGATCAAATTCAAGGCTACGAAATAAAGGATTTAGTTTATGTTGCAGCTATCAAAGAATAGGCTATGCTCAAATGGGGCTGACAAGGATTAATGTTTCAAGGTAGGTAAAATGAGGGATAAAGATTAGGTTCATTCAAAGAAATGCCTAAATCATCTTCCACAATTTATATCCTTCATTTCGTTTTATAAACACACTAGTGAGTTCAGATAATCCTATACAGTACAGAATACTCAAAACTCTTACACTATGGCACATGCTCAATTTAAGACACATTCCGGCATTCTAACTCTACTAATCACAAGAATTCAAACATTAAGCTTCAATCATATCGAGTCTAAATTCAAGAGCCTAAGTGTTCAAACAAAGTTATACACTTGCCTGCTTCAACACTATATATACTTGCATCTTACAATCATATATAGCACATACTAAGAATATCAAGCATCCATTAGCTACGGTTCAAAAACCAAAACTTATTGACTAAGTCTCCTCAAGACGGTCGTCATCCATCCATCTTCGGAAACAGTCCCTAACTACAGCTAAAACATTATATACAGACAAATAAAAATAAAAAATAAAAAAATTCTATTCTTCGGTTCAAAGACCCCCGCCGGAAAAGAACCGGCTAAAGAAACCAACGGGTGATGAATTCATGCTTGACTAAAAAAAAAAAAAAAAAGTTTTCACATTTCTCCAAATTTTTTTTTTCTTTTTTCACACAAGCATTATGTTCACCAAAAATTTGTTAAGCACAGAAAATTTTTGAAATTTCCTTGAAATTTCTCACTATTGATTGGAACGTGCAAGTCCTCAGTAGCATCAAATTACACAAAGGTGAGAAATACTCCTGAGGCCTTTAGGCCTAGCCACAGCATGCTTTCGTTCAAATTCTGTACAAGTGGGTGTTCAATCCTACACTTTTTCTCTTAAAGGCTTGTTAGCTTCCTCTCCAAGGGTACTCCAGACTTCCTCCATCTGTGCTTAACTTTCGACCAAAACAATAAAAATAAAATAAATAAAATCACAAAATGCAGAATGAAATGGTACTTGGGGGAAAATTTTGCTGCCTCCCAAGTAGCGTCGCGACGCATTGCCAAGGGCACGGCGTGTCAAGTTTCACCACTTTTTCTCCACCTTGAGGATATGAATCTCACCCCCTAATTCTTCTCTAATTTTCTTTATGCCTTTGGGTGGTGGGTGAAATATTGTGAGGACCATGCAGTAGATGTCGCCTTTGACGTTCATTGGTCTCATAAGGGAAGTCGCTTTTTGTCTATTGGAATCAGCAAATTTCAGAATATATGGGGCTTGGTCCTCCTCTTGACATTTCTCTATAAGCCTAAAGACTTTACTTCAGTCGTCAACTCAAACTTATGTAGAAAAATTGCTTATAAAGGTCCAGTGCACTTTGGTTCTGCAAAACTGCAATGCAATTGACTCAATGTATATACCTCCTTCATCAACATCTATCACTCAGTATTTTTTCAAATGGTGTATACTCTATCTCTCTTCTCCTGAAATGGATTTTCTATGTAAGGGAGTCATCACGTGGACTTCTGCAAGAGATTTTAATGCTTATTTCATCCAAAAATTCTTACCTCTGTCTTTTTCTTGTAGTTCCTCTTGAGTATCGCCACAACTCATACTCACTGTCAAGCAAGCTTCTCTGGCCCTCATAATCATCTCCGGACTGAAGCTCATCCTTTTCAGAGCTCTGCATTCTCACAGCTAATTCTCATTGTTTACCACTCTCGTTGTTACTCTGTTTGCTCAAGCACTAGCTTTAGCATGTCTTCTATCTGAGCTATGTCCAAAGTCTCATTTTCATCATGCCTATTCAGCAAACAACAGGAAGGTGATCATATAGGTTCGGGAAGGGAGTATGCATTCGGGACAGCCATCCCAATGGCCATTAATCTTGCCCACCACATATGTTGCACGTGTAGTGCTGCCACAAGTGGTGTGTCCTCGAAATTCGATAAGACTATCATAAGAGGAGATCACCATTTAAACTATTATTCCAAGATGTCATGTCAAGAAGGGCATTCAAAAAATCAAAAAGGCTTTTAAATAAATAATGAAAACACGTTGTCAACAGCTTGTTAGGAATTTCGTTAGCAATTCAACACTTGTAAAAATTTCCTAACATAATAATCCCTTAACGGTGCCAAAACTTGATGAGCTCCGGTAAGTAATGGTGGCTTTTTTAAGAACGGGAATGTTGAACCTACACTGACGACAGAAATCTTTCAAGTGTTAATTACTAAAACTTCTAACAATGAAGACAACAGCAAAGAAGTTGTTGTTTTGGGAAATATATTTTACCAAACTAAGCATCTTATAATTGAGTCTTAACTATGGATAAGAGCATGCTGAGGTTACGAAGAACATGTGAAGAAACGAACTATCAATTTAGCATGGCCATTTTCTCCGGTTGCTAGTTTGACCACACTTATGGATTAAACTCTCGTATTTAACTCCAACTTAAGAATCATGAACCTTCCACCTACATTTTCGCATAAGTATGAATTCAAGTTCTAGCACATTTAAACTGCCCTGGTTATTAAGGACTAATATACTTTTTGCAGGCTTTGTCCTGGAAGGTAAATCAATTCCCACCTTCCTAACCAAGAAAAAGATCATATCCTATTAATTCACAACTTTCCAATTTCTGCCCTCTCGGGTGAAACTGACTTTTGGATTTACACTAACATTGCCAGACATTAATGTAGTAGGAACAAGAATTAAATAGAACAACCATGGAAGAAAAGAGAAATAAACCAACAATCAATAATTACATTGCAACACTAAGTTCATAACCTCAGCAAGAAGAGAATTAGCTACCATTTGTGGATTAAACATCCTAAAACAAGTGTTAATCATACAAGCAATTGAAAGGAACAAGAAAGAGATAGAGAAGACCCAAGAATTTCGCCTCGAGCTGCTCAGAATCTACAGTTTGGTTCACCAAGTCAGAATATGTGAAAATAAACCTATGTGCTATTTATAGTAGAAATTTGTCTCGGAATAAGCAACGTGTCACGGAGTGTAACGCGGAGCATTGCCTCGTGACACGGCCTGATCGCGAGGCTGTAAACCGCCCGAAACTCGACTCCTGGCAGTACCGCCGTTGGCAGCGTGGCACGCTGCCAGGGCAGCGCGTTGCACCATGTGATGGTCGTGGAGCAACCCTGCCGTGGCACGTTGCCAACGCGGCAGGGGGCTGTCTTGGGCAGCCTGCCTGCCGTGGCACGCTGCCGATGCGCAGGGTGGGCTGTTTTGAGCTCTCTTTTGCCGACGTTTGCGTGTTAGTTCCGTCTCAAGCCTCTACTTCACCAATCTTCCATGAATTAGCTCCTCAAAAGTCATCAAAACCTACAAAAAGCTAATCATGTTGGTTAGTACATATCTTCACTTTTATATAAAATCATGAAAATGTATCAAACAGCCTAGCAAACATGATTAATTTAAGTTGTAAAGTGTATCACACCTGGCATTTTTCCGTGATCAATGATCCCAAAAGACTTGACTAGTAGTGTACTTCATGGATCATGCCACAGGTTGTAGCTGGAGAGAAATGAGTCATTAGGTCCCCGTGGGGACTAACTGGCAGTTATTTTTTGCGAATTTAGTTAGGACTTTTTCCGTAATTCCTAAGATCCTAAGGTTCAAATCTACATCGTTTTGAGTTATGAATGATGACTTTTGTATGAGTGTTCTGCCTTAGGCCATTTACATTCATGCATGCAAAGGTAGAAGGTTGAGAGGTTGATCAAGCTTTTCGTCTTCAAATTCTTTTCAATTTCCTCTTGGGCAATCGGGTCAGGAGAAGGTAAGAATCTGCCCCAATCAAGTATGTAGGGTTAAGAATGGGTGATTCCTTTACACCCATGCCCAATTGACGTGAATTTCAATCATCAATACATCTCTAAATATGAAATCATGCATATGAGAAGCTTTAACTCAAACCATACAACAAGCTGAGAGATAATTGGGTGTCTTCTACCCAAAACCATGTGGTAAGCTTAATTCAGAAAATCATAAATCATACTTGAATCATGTGGGCATTTTCCAAAGCTTTTATCATATTTGAAAATACTCAATTCACATTGAAAACATGATTATAAACATGGGTAGCTTGAAAACATGCTTTTCATCATAATATTCATCATCATCATGTATTCATCACAAATCTCATCTTTCATGAACTTTTCATCAATGAGCTTTTAAATTCATAAGACTAGAAACATGATTTTTAATTGAAAACATCATAAAGCTTACCCATGCTTCATAATTCACTGGTGGAAACATATTTAAATCATAAACATGTAAAGAATTAGGAACTTCATGCGTTAGGTTAAAACCCCATAGCTTAGACATAGAACATTCATGATTTAGAGAGGGATTGGGCATGGGTGTGAAAGAATTCACCCATTCATAACCCTACATACCTATTGGTAGCTGATTCTTGTACTTCTTTGATAACCCAAGAAGGAATTGAAGAGAAATTTAAGAACACTAAGCTTGATCACCCTCTCTCACCTTCTACCTTGCATGCATGAATGTAAATGAAATAAAATGAAACTTAACCTCTTTAGAAGTCATCATTCATAACTTAAAATGACATAGTTTAGGCCTTAGGAACATAGGAGTTACAAAATATCCCTTAATAAATTCGCATAATTTAACTGCCAGATAGTCCTAATTTGGGAGCCAACGACTCGTCCTCTATGGCCATGATTTGTGGCATGATCCGTGAAGTTAACTACTTCTTAAGTCCTTTGGGCTCGTAACGGAAGACATAATGACTCATTACCTGGTGACCACGACTCGTGGTCACCATCTGTGATGTGCACTGCCTCTGATTCTTACCTTGCTTCGTTCTGCTGTTCACGACCCTCCCCATGAATTGTGGTGACTGACCACGACTCGTTTGGTTCTCCCGTCAAGAAATTGTCTCTCTTCCATATTTTTTCTTACTCACCCACCCCACGACTGACCTAACGAGTCGTGGGGCCTGACCACGACTCGTGGTCACGTCTGTGGGATCCCATTTCTCAAATTTTAAATTTCATCACCGTGGCCTCCCCAAAGTCACCTCATGACTCATGGGTTGCACATACGGGTCACCTCACGACCCGTTCTGTGACCTGATGCCAAATTTTAGTTTTTCTTTGTTTCAACTCCTGAGTCTGATCTTTAGGCTTTCAGGGTATAACAATATCTCCCCCTTGGGAACATTCGTCCTTGAATGTTGGAAAACATACAAAAAAGTAGAGAAACGCAATCATCACATTCAAATACTAATTATTTAAGCTGAAAACTGACGGAATGACTATCTCCGATTCAAACTACTTAGCTGAACTAAATTCACGAATCATACATACATCCATATACATAAAAGAAACTTGGGAATATGAACTGAACATGAAAACTAAATAGAGTTTGAGATAAAAACTGATACCTCAAGCTAGAACTGAGCTGATAGAGAATAAATGTGGGTATCCAGCCATTATATCCGCTTCGGCTTCCCATGTATCTCCCTCAACATACTGATTCCTCCATAATACTTTAATTGAAGATACTTCCTTGTTCCTTAGCCTTCAAACCTGACGATCCAGTATTTCTATCGGAACCTCCTCATAATTGAGGCTGTCTTTTCCACCCATACTGTCCACCAGGACAACTAGAGCTGGATCACCCAAACATTTCTTCAAGAGAGATACATGAAAAACAGGATGCACGAAAGCTAATTCTGAGGGCAACTCCAACTCATCGGCCACCTTGCCAACACGTCTCACGATCTGGTGCGGGCAGACATAGCGAGGACTAAGTTTTCTCTTCTTTCCAAACCTCATCACTCCTTTCATGGGAGAAACCTTCAGAAATACCCATTCATCAACTTCAAATTCTAATTTCCGTCTCTTCACATCGGCATAGTACTTTTGGCAACTCTGGGCAGTTTTCAGCCTGTCCATTATCAATTGAACCATCACCATAGCCTTATGAACTGAATCTGGTTCTACCATCGCTGCTTCACTAACCTCAAACCAACCAATGGATGATCTACATCTCTGCCCATAGAGAGCCTCAAATGGAGCCATCTGGATGCTGGAATGATAACTATTATTGTATGCAAACTCAATAAGAGCCAAATGATCATCCCAACTACCTTTGAAGTCAATTACGCATGCTCTCAACATGTCCTCAGAGTCTGAATTGTCTGCTCCACTTGGCCATCCATATGCGGTTGAAATTCTGTGTTGATCTTAACCTGAGTACCAAGCCCTTTTTGAATCGACTTCCAAAACAGAGAGGTAAATTGGGTACCCCTGTCTGAAATGATGGATAAGGGCACTTCATGCAATCGAACTAGCTCCTGGATATATAGTTTGGCATAATCTTCTGCCGAATCCATGGTTTTGACGGGTAGAAAGTGGGCACCTATCTACCATAACCCAAATGGAGTCATACTGTTGGCGAGTATGAGGTAAACCTGTGGTGAAGTACATGTTGATATCTTCCCACTTCCAAGTAGGAATACTAATATCCTGAAGCATGCCTCCCGGTCTCTGATGCTCAACCTTCACTGGTTGATAGTTTGGAGACTTAGCTACGAATTCTGTGATATCCTTCTTCATTCCATTCCACCAATAGACTTCCTGTAAGTCACGGTACATCTTGGTGGCACCTATATGGATATAATACCTGGATCCATGATCCTCATGCAACATCCGACTCCTCAAATCATCAACATTCGAAACACATAGGTGACCCTGGTACCAAAGCACACCATCTCCCCTTTGGAGAAAACCTCTAACTTTTGATTAACGGCTTCCTTTAACTTTACCAAAATCAGGTCCTCATCTTGTGTAGCTTTTACATCAGTCACCAAGGACGATGCTGATCCATTCTGAACAATAACACTGCCATCGTTCGAGTCAACCAACCTAACTCCCAATATTGCAAGTCGATGCACATCCTTCACCAACTCCTTTTTCCCCTCATCCACATGAGACACACTCTCCATAGAGAGTCTACGAAGCACGTCTTCCACTACGTTGTCCTTACTCGGATCGTAAAGCACATTCATATCGTAGTCCTTGAGTATCTCCAACCACCTCTTTTGCTGAAGTTTGAGATCCTTCTGCGTGAACATATATTGAAAACTCTTATGGTCTGTGAACACATCCACATGAACCCCGTACAAATAATGTCACCATATCTTCAAGGCGAATACCACTGCGGCCAATTCAAGATCATGGGTCAGGTAATTCTTCTCATGAACTTTTAGCTGTCTAGAGGCATATGCTGTAACTTTTTTGTGTTGCATCAATACATACCCAAGTACGATCCTTGAAACATCAAAATACACCATGAACCCATCGGTACCCTCTGGTAGAGTTAACACCAATGCTGAGGTAAGTCGAGTCTTCAACTCTTGGAAGCTCTTCTCACAAGCCTCCAACCATTGGAATTTCACCTTCTTCTAGGTCAATTTGGTCAAAGGTGCTGCAATAGATGAGAAAACTTCAACAAATATCCGATAATATTCGGATAAACCCAAGAAACTCCAAATATCTGAAGGATTCACCGGTCTAGGCCAACTCTTCACCGCCTCTATTTTTTGAGAATCCACCTTTATGCCCTCACTTGATACCACATGGCCCAAAAATGATACGGAGTCCAACTAGAACTCGCACTTGCTGAATTTGGCATATAATTGGTGATACTTGAGAGTCTGTAGCACCACTCTCAAATGAGCGGCATGCTCCTCATCGCTCCGAGAGTATATCAGGATGTCATTTATAAACACAATCACAAACATATCCAAGTATGGCTTGAACACCCTGTTCATCAAGTCCATAAAAGCTGCAGGAGCATTCGTTAGTCCAAAAGACATAACTACAAACTCGTAATGACCATACCGCATCCTGAAGGCTATCTTCGGGATGTCACTTTCCCGAACTCTGAGCTGATGATACCTGGATCTAAGATATATCTTTGAGAAACACTTGGAACCCTGAAGCAGGTCAAATAAATAATCAATCCTGGGTAAAGGATATCTGTTCTTGACAGTGACTTTATTCAATTGCCGATAATCAATGTACATTCGAAGAGAATCATCTTTCTTTCGGACAAGAGAACTTGTGTACCCCATGGGGACTTACTCGGTCTAATGAAACCCATATCTAACAGGTCCTTCAGCTATTTCTTTAACTCTTTTAGCTTGGCTAGAGCCATTCTGTAGGGGGAGGAACAGATATAGGCTGTGCGTGGTGAAGAAGGTCAATACCAAAATCAATCTCCCGCTCGAGAGGAATTCCCGATAAATCATCTGGGAAGACTTCTGGATACTCACGTACTTATGGAACTGACTGGATAGTCGGGGTCTCGAACTCGACGTCCTTAACCCTAACTAGATGGTACACACAACCTTTAGAAATCATCTTTCTGGCCTTAAGGTAGGAAATAAAATGACCTACAGGCACAGTTGAACTACCCTTCCATTCTATGTCTGGTTCACCTAGAAATCTGAACTCTACTGCCTGGGTTCTATAGTTAACTGAGGCATAATTTGTAAATAGCCAATCCATGCCGAGGATAACATCAAAATCAGTCATGGATAACTCTATCAAATATGTTGAGGTGACTTTCTGAAGGACTAAGACCGGGCAACCTTTATAACCTTCTAGCTATAACTAAATCACCTACTGGAGTAGAGACTGAGAAGGGTTCTGACAAGACTTCGGGACTGACTCCGAAGCTACTGGACACATAAGGTGTCACAAAATACAATGTATCCCCCAGATCTAACAAAGCATAAACATCAAGATGGAAAACTCGTAACGTACTAGTGACTACATTTGGGGAGATTCCTAGCGGGATGCTAAGGCATAAAATCTATTTTGGCACTAACCGCCACCTGTTCTAGTAGATGGCCCCTAATGTTCTGAGCGTGCGGGAGGGGATGCTGAACTAGAAGATGGGCCTCGACCCCCATCATGATCCTGTCTCACTGATGGGAAATCTCTGAGCATGTGTCCAGTCTTCCCACACCTAAAACAAGCACCTGAACCTGCCAAGCACTGGCTTGTGTGCCCCAGACCACATCTGTGGAAAGATGGAATACTAGAATCTACAGGTCTTCTCACCCCCTCTGATCGTGCCTCGGTATGGATGGCACACTCAATGTTGAAGATGCTGGGGCTGATGACCTCTGCTGGGTCTGCTGTCGGTGCCCACCACCTGACCTTGACTATGAGAATATGTGACTATCAGTCCTAGCCCTCTTGGCCTCCCTCTCCCTCATATGCGCCGCCTCCATCTGCTGGGTGTAAAAAATCATTTGAGGAAAGTCCATGTCCCGGTGAAGCGTAGAGGTCCTACAATCCTTATCCAAATAGCCCGCTACTCCATGTACGAAGCTGCTCACCCACACCCTTTAATTAACCACTAATTCTAAGGCGTACTTTGATAGGCGGGTGAACTCAAGGGCTTACTCCTGCACTGTCATCCTCCCTTGCTTCAGATTTACGAACTCAGCTACCTTCACCTCCCTCATCTCATGAGGGAAGAACCGATCTAATAATTCAACATGGAACTCCTCCCAACTGCCCGGGCCTGCTCCGGCGGTCCTGCTATCTTTCTATTGGCGAAACTAGATGTGTATGACCCCTTTCAACTAGTACGAGGCCAACTCCCCACACTCAACTCCATTCACCCCATGACCCAGGTGATCTTCAAAATCTCATCTATGAACTCATGCGGCTCCTTATCTACTTTTGACCTAAGGAACTCTGGCGGGTTTATTGTTAAGAAATCTCTGACTCGTGCCGCCGATGCATTGACATTTTGTGGAACACGCGCAACCGCCTGCTGATTGGCCTGAGTGGTCAAGGCCAACGCGAGCATCTGAGTAGCTACCCGAAACTCAGCATGGGTAACCGACTCTGGTGCCTGATGCTCCTGGACTGGTGGGGCCTGTTGGTGCTCGTTTTCATTGCCATCCTTGTGGAATTATCCATTCCCATTCCTTATACCATTAATTCTGCAGGGATCCATGATTCTACAATCGCGAATAGTATGAATTAGAAGGATATGGAGACTTTTCATCGCACGACATAGATCATGAAAGAAGGGAACATTTCCTAAACATTTCGTAGCCTCTTCATCATAAGTATGGCGCGCTTCACACCCATGAAAAAGACTCTTCTTTACGTGACTTTCAGGCACCCTAGCACACTTCAAACCTATTGCTCTGATACCAAGTTTGTCACAACCCGAACGGAGGCCCGGATCGCAACACAGGACAAGGAGCCCTGAGAGACTCTAAGTCAACCCATGGCATGAACATACATCTAAATAAACCGATATAACTAAAGAATCAACAAGATAATCATAGAGGAAGTCTAAATTAAGCATAACAATAGAATACACGATCTGAAGTTGAGTACATTCGAAAGTCTGAAAAGCCTCTAAACATGACGAGTTGATAGGACAAGACCCCATCTAACTCAACAAGATGAAACTAAAAATACATGAAGAAAATATGAATAGTCTAGTCCTTGGGAGATGAGGACTCACCCACAATGTACGATGCTATCTCAAAAGACTGGCTATGAGTGGGGATGAGCCTAAGAGCCGAGTTCATTATCATGAAATGATACGACATAGAGTATGCGGTCAGTACGTGGAATGTACCAAGTATGCAAAGTAAGTAAAAATGCTTAAGTAAGTAAAATCACTTTAAAACATGCATAATGTAAAACATTTAAGAATTTGGGAGTAGGGCTTGCATGCATTCTTTCTGAAATCACGATCTCATCATAACATCACATATCATCATAACCGTATTGATTGACTCAAAGATGAAATCTGGTAATCATGAGTAAAGCTGAACATTGAGTTAAACCTTCTTTAGAATATACATAGATATAGTAATCTCATGAATGATAAACATGCATAACTAAAATCACGAGGAATAATGGGAGACTCGTCTCTTAACCGACATACCATGATGGAGCTTACGTGGTTCCAACTATCACACTCAAGTAGGTAGAGCCGTCCAAAGCCTTGCCAGGGCTAGGGACGATACCATGATATCGATATCAAGCTCGTGGGACAATAGGTCCGGGGATAGCTCAAAAGGAAGGTCCCGAAGTAATACATAATAGTATAAACCTACGATGGCACGTAGTTCTGAGGAATAGGGTGATCGACCGTTAGCCTACTCGGTGCTAGACATTACTCCCAAAAACATGCATATTCTCTACATTATTTTTCAACAAAGCTCAACATCATCTATTGACGAAGCTCAATCATCAATACATATCAATTATGAATCATGCATATGAGAAGCTTTAACTCAAACCATACCACAAGTAGAGAGATAATTGGGAGTCTTTGCTCCAAAACCATGTGGTAAGCTTAATTCGGAAAATCATAAATCATACTTTGAACATGTAGGCATTGTACAAAGCTTTATCATAGTTTAAAATACTCAATTCATATCGAAAACATGATTATAAATATGGGCATCTTGAAAATATGCTTTTTATCATAATATTTCATCATCATCATACATTCATCAC